>RPOG01001443.1:0-150751 GCA_008086565.1 Thalassoma bifasciatum | reverse complement strand
AAATAAAAGAAATGAAACACACAAAATGAAAATGTATGAGTCACTACAGACACTTGAGAGATACTTGCCAATAATTTCACACAGAAAAAATAACAGAAACATATAAATATATTTTCATATATTTGGTTGCACCACCTGACATTTTTGGGTGCTCAAATTAAAAATACTAAAAAATAATGAACCTAAAATCTTTGAAATGCTTGTCAACTACTGAAATCTGTTAGAAAACACAATTCTTCACTCAGAAATATGTTTTTATCCATTTTCAAAGAACTTTTTGAAAATAAGTTTTTAGACCCTCTTTTTGTCATTGACCCATCTACATCAGTTTCCAGGTGTGTTTGTGTGTTTCTCTCACCTCTGTCAGGAAGAAGACGGCGTAAGCTGAGAGCCAAACCACACAGGTGTAAACAATCACTTTACCTATGGAGACTTTAGCAGAGCTGACTGTGAACTCTCTGCACAAACCTGAGTGACTCTGACAGTCCAGAGAAATGGCTTTGCCGTTAATATCTGTGAAGGTTTCATCTGCCATTATTAACAGGTGAGGCGGGGGCGAGGGACCGCAATCACCGAGTCCTACACACAGTTCCCCGGCTAACCGGTTAGCTCGTTATGTCTGACTGTACACGGGCAAGGTCAGCCACAAATGAACACCTGTGCTGTTAAATTAATAAATTACTAAGAGGAATTATGTATGTAAACACACGACGCTTGGTCCACTTAGAGAAAATAAAACAGAAAAGCTACCTAACTGCAAAAAAATGAGCAAATTTCAAGAACAAGTGGAAACTGAGTTGATGCCGAGATGTACACAAGCGTGAAAGTCACTGGCGACAAACTCCGGCTTGTCCCGGTTGACAGATGTAAGCGGAGTTAGAAGATGTTGAGTTTTAAAAAGGCAACTGACGTCTTTTTTATCCACACAATCCTGCGTGCTACAATTTAAAAATAATCTTTGTGATACAGCTACCGATGTTTGCATTGTCTACGCTTAAGTAAGCATCCTTCACAGCTACATTTGGTTATCCACCGGTGTACGCCGGTCATAATTGAAGTGCACCGCAAACAGTGCTGATGTGTCAGTCGCAAACGATCTGACTCTAAAAACCAACTCAATAGTGAAACCGACTGAAGCTGGCTTTTGATTGGGAGCTGATTGTTTCTTTTCTCTCCTTTGGTCTGTTAAAGTGATTGGTCAAGATGTGTCGTGTGAATTGCTGTGAATAATAAAAATTTTCTAAATGAGACACTTTTTTTTTTTTTTTTAAATTTCGAACATTTCACAATATACAAACTCTCAATGAGGATAATAAAAAACAAGGTACTTTCTGTTCCACAACATAACAAATTAAAACAAAATTAAAGTAAAAAAAGAACATAACAATCTGAAGACAGAGGGTTACATAATTATAAAGGCATCCATAAATAGAGAAATCAAGCAGAGAGGAGACAAAACAAGGTTCAGTGTAAAACTTAAGGAATGATAACAAAATTTAAGTACTCTAAAATTCTAATTTCGATAAATACATATGTGGTGAGGGACATACGTTTGATTTTCATTTTGAATAGCACATCGTATGAAAAATATATGAAAATAAATGTTTATCCATCTGCTATGTACAAAATTAAATACATGTTGTAACTTGTAAATGCAAACATAAATAAGACACATACAGTGAGAAATGGGCCTTTTCAGTGATGCAATGTGCAATATCTATAGTCGATTTGTTTAGTTATCTCATGTGCAACAGTTTGGTTCTAACATGTGCAATACAATTCACCATGCAATAATTTTACGCAATGGTTAATTCATATCAAGTTCCTAAGTATTGAACTCTTTCACCAGTCTTTCACTTTAATTATTCATCAGTTTCTTGTTGCTTCGATAAAAACTTGACACAAACGCTAGCTGTCAATTATCGTAAGACAAAACTTATAACCCAGACTTTAAGGTCTAAATACTCATGAAAAACCCACTCCTCAGAAAAAAGAGGACTTGAACACAATGCAGTCAAACAACATCTTCGGAAACATTTTGTACGAGGTGGAATAATTTTTTGTAAGTTTTACCCACACATATTTAAGTGTGTTCATCAGGCTGGCAGTGGATAGCAGGATGCTGCTGCAATGAATTTCGGGAACCACTGTGTCTGATGAACTAAAAAGAGTGATGAACTGCCAGTCGAGGCAGATGGCTGTCTAACATGAGTCTGGTTGTGTCCGAGGTTTCTGCCCATTAAAGGGAAGTTTTTCCTTGCCACTGTAACTTGCTAAAAGCTGCTGCAAAGTGCTACACTCATGGTGGATCAAGATGAGATAAGATTCCTTATCCTGTCTTGATGTTGGGTCTCTATTAATAAAATTATAAAATACTCTAACATTAACAGGTATCAACCTGCTAATGTTTTGTAAAGTGTCTTGAGATAACGTTTGTTATGATTTGGCTCTATATAAATAAAGATTGATTGATTGATAGATTGATTGATTGAAGAATTGATTGGGAAAAAAATAAAAAAATAAAACTAAAGAGTGAGTCGAGCCCAAAGAACCGGATCTTCACGAGGTGCCGGAATTCCCATCACTAGTGAGCAGCTGGGAGACACAAAGCATTATGGGTAAACAGTTGACAGCGGTGGAAGAAATAAGTGGATAAGTTATAACAAAAACCACTAATGGAAACAAATGATTTGGGAGTGAATGTTATGACATGTAGACGTAACTTTAGTTTGGACCGTTACTGTTCACAGCGTTAAACCACAGTGTCGATACTCGACTACATCTCCCAGAATGCACCGCTCCGGTCTGACTTTTGAACTCTGGATAAAAACAAGCCGATCAGCTGATGTAAAAGCAACAACATCAACAGGGGTCTGACACCAAATAGCTCAGGCTGCTAACTCTTCACCGACGTTAGCTGATGAAGCGGACGGTGGCCCGGTGTTAGTCTGTGTACGTGTCCGCTTTTAGACCGCGATGAGGCAGCAGTTTAGTCCAACAACTGCTCCTCTCAGGTCGGACTAGTAGGTCAGTCCTTTGAAACGAAGGTTGTTTGTTTTTCCAGGAGTGTCTCTTTGTGTTCTTAATGCTATGTAACGAGGTTATTCCTCATTTTCATATCTCAGTCTTTAACATTGTGCTGGTCACACTTTTAAATAGAAACTTGTGAGACGTTTGGAGAAAACAAAATCGAGGCAGCTTATAAGTGTTGGGTAGCATATTACAAGTCTTGACAAGTGTTTTAAAATTAGCACAAGAGACTGAATATCCTTATTAGGAGGAAACTATATTTACGTTGGAGATTTTAGTACATTTCATGACTGTAATTCAGATAAGTGAGTTTATCACCCAGGGAATTTGAACGCATCATTTCTCATAACAATCTCTGGATTACACCTGTGTTCCTCATTAGTTTTAGGACATTCAGGGTTAAGATGAGTGGGCAAAGTCCGGCTGCAGACAAAGGGATGAACACAGTCCTGGGGTGTCAGGAGAGCTACGCCTGTGGGGGTTCAGATGAGGCCGCCTTTGAGTGCGATGAATGCGGCAGCTTGCAGTGTGTCCGCTGTGAGCTGGAGCTCCATCGCCAGGAGCGGATGAGGAATCACGACCGGGTTCGGATTGCACCTGGCCACGTTCCCTTCTGCGACTCGTGCAAAGGTGACAGCAGCTGCTCTGTCAACGGTGGACGGCTCAGGGCGGTGGTTCGCTGCCAGGGCTGTAAGATCAACCTGTGTTTGGACTGCCAGAAACGCACCCACAGCGGTGTCAACAAGAGGAAGCACCCACTGACTCCTTACCCTCCAGCCAAAACCCCGCAGGACAACAATGTGGGAGCAGGGGAGTCACAGATGGAGATCCTGAAGGCCGAGCTGGAGAGAGTCTGCAGCTTTCTGTTGGTGGATGAGAGGGAGGAGATGCAGGTACATCCCCAAGCAGTGGTGTGCATAGACATTTTAAAGACAAGGGGCCAAAGAAAAGGGGCACCATCATTTCACATTTTGGCACCCAGAAGGGCAATCAATCACGGTCTAACCAGCCCTAGGGACAACCACACTCTTATTTTGGCTCCCAAGTAGGCACATTTTGGTGCCCGAGCACACTTAAGCATGTGTTTTGGCTCCTGAAAGGGCACTATGGTGTATTTCAGCTGCCGAGGAGGCACTTCTGCACATGTTTTAACTATCAAGAGACTATTTATGGGTTTATTTTGGCTCCCGAGAGGGCACTTTAGCACACATTTGGTCCCAAGAGGCTAATTTATTATGTTTCAACCTGCCAAAAGGGACAAAAAAAGTGTAGTTTCCCATCCACACTCATGTTTTGGCTCCCAGAAGGGCAATCAATCACGGTCTAACCAGCCAGAGGGACAACCTCACCCAGGTTTTGGCTCCCTTGTCTCCTGAAAGGGCACTATGGTGTATTTTAGCTGCCAAGGGGGCACTTCAGCACATGTTTTTACTATCAAGGGACTATTTATGGGTTTATTTTGGCTCCTGGGGCACTTAAGCACAGGTTTGACGCTCAAGTGGGCTCTTTTATGCACATTTTTGGCGCCCAGGAGGGTAGTTTGTCACGTTTTAACCAGTCAAAAGGGACAAATGGGTGTAGAAGGCACTATAGAGAAAGTTTGGCACCAAGAAGGGCATCTAGTAATCGTTTAGCTCTTGAGCCCATTCTGGTCCCAAGGAGGGCACTTAAGGCTTTTTTGGCTACAAGTAGGGCACTATAGTACATACTTTGGAGCCAGAAAGGGCTCATCAGTGCGTGCTATGGCTCCTGAGAGGGGACTTTATTGCTGATTTTGGCCCCCAAAAAGGCCCTCTAGCACATATATTCTGTACTCTACAGGTCATATTAGCATGTGATATGTTGCCTGAGGGGAAACTTTAGTACGAGTTATGGCTCCTGAGAGGGCACTGTAATGTATCTTAGCTCCAGCATGTTTGGTAGCCTGGAGGGCAGTTTGTCATGGTTTAACCCGCCAAAGTGGGCACTTAAGTGTGTTTTGGCTCCCAAGAGAGCAGTTGAATATGTATTTTTACGATCCAAAGGGGCAGATTAGTATAGTTCACCAACCAGGAAGACCCTTCAATATTTGTTTTGACCTCCAATAGAGCATTTCAGTGCATAATTTGTTTCAAATAGTGCACCTAAATGTGTGTTTATCAACAATGTCAATGCCACGTGTTCCCCCTCTGTGCACACCCCTGTCCTCAACAGCATTTAATTCATTTAAATTCAAGGAATGTTTTGTTGTGAATATTGATCTCATCTTGCTGCAACTTTTAGGTGAAGAATGAAGAAGACTTTGTGAGCAGGTTGGGCTGTAAACCAGAAGAGCTCCTCAAGGTGGTGTCCATCTTTGGAAACACTGGAGAGGGCAAGTCTCACACCCTCAATCACACATTTTTCCTCGGACGAGAGGTGTTCAAGACCTCACCCACACAAGAGTCATGCACTGTGGGTGTGTGGGCAGCTATGGACCCTGTGCACCGAGTGGTCGTCATCGACACAGAAGGATTGCTTGGGGCTGGTACGAGATAACCCATACCAACCAATACCTTTTCTTAGAGTAGATACAGTAGATAATTCAATTAATAGTTGCTGTTGCAGACACTTACTGCACGTACTCCCCTCTCATTAGGAGCCAATCAGGGTCAGAGGACAAGGCTGCTCCTCAAAGTCTTAGCCATATCTGACGTCGTCATCTACCGAACCCACGCCGACCGTCTCCATGACGATCTCTTCAAGTTCCTCGGTGATGCGTCAGATGCCTACCTGAAACATTTCACCAAGGAGCTGAAAGCAACAACCACTCGCTGTGGTCTGGACGTCCCGTTGTCCACTCTGGGTCCTGCAGTTATCATCTTCCATGAGACAGTGCACACTAAGCTGCTCGGATCAGGTATAAAGAATTAATTATTCAACTTTCTGAGTGTTGTATTATGTCAGTAAGATGAGACAAAAATGCTGCATTTTCTCTCTGAATTCCAGACAAAGCATCTGAATCAGCTGAGCGTCTTCTTCAGGAGCGATTCAGGAAACTGGGTCTGTTCCCAGAAGCATTTAGTTCCATTCAGTACCGAGGAACTCGAACCTACAACCCTCCCACAGACTTCAGTGGTTTGCTGCGGAGCCTGGAGCAACAGCTGGACAACAACACCACCCGCTCGCCTCGCTCAGCCAGCGTCATCTACAAGGCTCTCCAGGTAGAGACGTCTTATTGATGTATTTTATATTCTTTGTGAAATCACCCAGAGTTTCTGACAGTAAATTTGTTTGTCACCTTCTTGTTTCTTCCTCTAGGCCCTGAGTGAAAGCTTCAGCGGGGATATTCCAGATGAGCAGATGACGAGCAACTCGTTCTTCCCAGATGAGTACTTTACCTGCTCCAGTCTCTGCCTCAGCTGTGGGTAAGTGTCTCTCACCTGCATTCAGTCAATACAATTTAGGAATAAGAATGAGTGTCAAGACCGAAAAGTAATCAGAAATATGTTTGTAACTTGGTTGCAAAGTTGTTCTCAGAACTTTTGAGTTGTAAACAATGTAGTTATGAAAAAAATTGAACGTGTTTTTCAAAGTAGGAAAAATATGATCCCTCATACTTATGCATCATTCGTCTTCATTATAGGCTGTAGTCGTTTTTACTGGTTTAGTTACATATTGTGCTTATACCTGTTTGAGGAGTCCCCTGTCTTTGCCACGTATGTTTGTTCTCACATCATCAAGTATATTAACTGCTAATCCACGAAACCTTTTGTTTTGTATACATTGACATGTGTATGTATATACCACACACATTTTTCAGACTTTTCACATTTATTATTGGTTTATTGCATACTTTCTTATTGTTGTAAGTTCCTACATTTCTATATTCAGGCTGTGCAGTGCATCTATTATTTTTGTTTTTTTACTTTGATCAGTTGCCATTTTCTCTTGATGGGACCAAATATTTTCTGTCATGACAGTTTGGACAGTTTACTTTATCACACCATTTCAATTCTCATCTATTCATTTTGATTTAAAAAAAAACTGTATTTGTCCCCAGGAAAATTTCAAAGGCACACAGAGCAGTGTATTAACAACAGAGCAAAAGGATAAAATAATCTGAACCTAGCTGTAAAGTGTGTAGTCTGGTTGTTATGGTGATGAGGATGGTAAACAAAGAGCAGAGCTTGGTCATAAGTTATAAAAAAACCCAACACACTGTCCTGTATCGTCACAGAAAGACCATGAAAAAAACATGCTTAGAGACAAAATTAGACAGTAGAGAATAAAATAAAAGCTGAATAACGCCAAAAAAACTGCTTTGCGTCTCGGCTGGTCAAGAGCCTTCTCTGTCGCTGCCCCCACCCTCTGGAACACCTTAACACAAAACATCCGAGCCTGTCCAAACCCATCCACATTCAAAACCCTCCTCAAAACACATCTTTTTAAAAGTGTTTTTAATGTCTAACTGCTTTTAAATGTATTCCATGTTTTTGTTTTGTCTTGTTTTCATTTTTATAGGTTATTATTTTTGTTATCACTACTGTGTTGTTTTAACTGATGTTTTTAATTCTGTAAAGCATCTTTGAGTGTCTAGAAAAGCGCTCTATAAATAAAATTTATTATTATTATTATTATTATTATTATTATTATTATTATTATCCCCACGAGCAGCGACCTTGAACCTAGAACCTGAAGTCTCATTTATTTGTACTGATGCTGTCCTGAATGCATATGGATACATAGTATTTATACCTTTTTTTATCAGACATGTGGAAAGTGGTCGTTTGGATTCACATAGCCACTTCCATTAAAGATGGCTTTTTTTGTTGGCCCAAACATTTGCTTGAATGTCCCAGTTATAAATTTTTTAATCTGGAAGTTGGTTATTGTGCTAATTTTTTGTCAATTATTTTGGACTCAACTGTCCTTTTCCTACACACCTGCCAGAGAGATAGGTATGCAAAGATTTTTGCTGTTTCAAATAATGTAATAATAAAAAAAATAGAGAGTTTTTTTGAAGTTAGAAAGATAATGACAACAAATGATAGAAAGTCACAAGTCAATATTTAGTATTAATTAACACTTGGATAAATGTGATCTTCCAGTTCAGGTTGCAAAAGAAGCATGAATCACCTGAAGGAAGAACTTGACCACGAAGCCAAACACCGCTGCCGCTACTCTGCCCAGTACGACAACCGCATCTACACCTGCAAGGTAAACACAAACCCTAAAATACCACACATTTGTGTTAACATACGACTGCTCTGAGATTTTTTAAAGAGTCTGTGTTGGTCTTCACAGGCCTGCTATGAGGGAGGGAAGGAGGTAATAGTCGTTCCAAAAACGACGGCCTCGTCTGACTCACCGTGGTTTGGTTTGGCCATTTATGCTTGGTCTGGGTGAGTGGAGCGTCCAGCAGTTTCTAAAATGACTCCAAATGTAAAAACAAATCAGCACGGCGGGATATGTGGTTGAAGGTGGAGTGAGAGGCAGTTGAGTAATTCTTGAGGTTGAAATGATTTTGTCTTTGCACAGGTACGTTATTGAATGTCCCAACTGTGCAGTCATCTACAGAAGCAGGCAGTACTGGTATGGAAACCAGGACCCAGTGGAGACAGTGGTTCGAACAGAGATCCAACACATCTGGCCTGGGGTAAGAAAACTGCAGAACAGCCTGAAAATGATCCTGCAGCACAAATAATCAACATACAAGTCAAACAAGTTTCGTACACGTCTGAGAAACTAATGCAAACTTTGTCGATGACCTCTTTGTGCACTCAGTCGTGTCTTTCCTCTGCTTTCTTCTTTCAGTCTGATGGTTTTTTGAAAGACAACAACAATGCCGCTCAGAGGCTGCTGGATGGAGTCAAATACATTTCTCAGTCAGTCTCTGAACTCAGCGTCAAACCTGCCAAAGCCGTTAC
This sequence comes from Thalassoma bifasciatum, assembly GCA_008086565.1. Taxonomy (NCBI): domain Eukaryota; kingdom Metazoa; phylum Chordata; class Actinopteri; order Labriformes; family Labridae; genus Thalassoma; species Thalassoma bifasciatum. Next base: position 141,833 of record RPOG01001443.1, on the reverse strand, counting down.
GTCCTGGCTTACCGACCAGATTGCTCCCACATACTGGAAACCCAACTCCCTCATCCTGGTGCGTACAGAATCACTTCCTCTTAGTTTGTGCATTTGAAAACTCATCTCTGACACAGGCTTGGAGGAAGGGTAACAGAAGGACTGAGCCACTGTGACTTTTTGCAACAACTGGAGTCTCAGGTGCAATGCATGCCATCACTTTACAAATGTGCAATATACTTTAACACTTTATAAAACCGTGGAATTCCCTTTTGAAATATGTGTAATATAATATATATCATGTGTATTATGTAAATGAGAGATTGTACATTATCATTATAGTTATTATTACTGCCTCTATTATTGTTATAGCTTTTATTATTATTATTTTTATTTTTATTACAACTCCTGTTAGTATATTTTTATACTACTGCTATCTTTATACTAGTATAATTGCTATACTATCCTATCCTATACTATCCTATGTCATTATTATCATTGTTATTATTATTATTATTATTATTATTATTATTATTATTATTACTATACTATTATTATCATTATTGCCATATTATACTTATACAATCCCTGCTATTGTTATTGTATTTTATATTTAATTTTATTATATATATATATATATATATATATATATATATATATATATATATATATATATATATAATTACTATATTATTATTATTATTATTATTATTATTATATTCCTGTTCCTGTGCACATACAGAATCCCTCTCAGGAACACACAGCATACTTGAGTACATCTTAAAGCTCTATTTATGTTTAACTTTATTTCCTTTTTATATATTTTTTTTTGTATTTTTAACGGTGCTGACTCTTTTGAATGCCTATTGTGTGTGTGTACAGTGCTGTGAATTGTAATGGAGATGTCAACTTCCCCGATGGACACACCTAAAGGGATCAGTAAAAGTGCTATTGTGCTTTGAGGACTTAAACCAGAAGGGTGATTTTAAGTTTGTGTGTTACAGAAATGCCATAAATGTGCAGAAGAGTTTCAGCCCAATGACACAAAGCATCACTGTCGCGCTTGTGGGGAGGGTTTCTGTGATTCCTGCTCCTCAAAAACAAGGCCTGTACCAGAAAGGGGCTGGGGTCTCGCCCCTGTCCGAGTGTGCGATGCCTGTTTCCACAACAGAGAAATTTCAACTGGTAAATGAAATTAACCTCATCATGTTCCAGCTTACTGTTCGCTCTGTGGTTCTTCGCAGTTTGGCCTGATCTCGTATGTGTCTGTGCTGCAGAGCTGCTGGACGCCGCCTTGGAGGAGGAGGGGGGCACACTGATAGCTCGAAAGGTCGGGGAGGCGGTGCAGAACACTTTAGGAGCTGTTGTTGGTGCCATTGACATACCTCTGGGTGAGCTTTGGATTTTTTTTTGGCTTTTATTTCCCCTTTATTTAACCACAAAGTCCCATTGAGATTCAAAATCTCTTTTCTCAGCCAATTGCAACATATTGAGACGCAATAAAGCAATATGAACAGCTATTAAAACATTGTGAACCTCTCTGGAAAAATAAGCATATTTTTCCTTCACCACATTTTCTATAACATGTTTCTAATACAAGATATTTCTGCAGATTATTCCAAGCCCATGAGGCATTATAGGAAAATGCAGTTTTCCCCAAATCAGTTAAGATCCTTGCTATGTTGAAAAGTAACCACTTTGGAACCATTTTACAGCTTTTGGACTTAAACCAATCTTTATTTGTTGAGAAGCAGTGTGTGGTCAACTGAATCAAATGTCTTAGAGAGAAGTGATAAGGCGGCACGATCAAAAAGTCAGAAAGAAAGCTGAGGGAGTAGAGGCCCCTCTTGATGCTCTTTTGCGCAGGATTCACATTCAAAACATCATGATATCAGCTCTAAAGTCATGTTTTCAACCAAAAATTGTTGCCTTTTAGGAACAGACAGGAATATTTTTACTGGTTAAAATGTTTCAAATGATAGAGCCTGATTTGCACAGATGCTTTCGAAAAAACCTGTTCCTCTTATCTTGTTCAGTAGTTGCTAATATCTTTTTGAATGGAATCGGAGGGCATTCAGCTTTACGAGTAACCGTCCCCTGTCTCCTCTGCATCCAGGCCTGGTGAAGGACGCCGCTCGCCCGGCCTACTGGGTCCCAGATCAGGACATTCACTCCTGCAACGAGTGCCAGAGAGAGTTCTCCCCTCGCCTCTCCATCCATCACTGTCGGGCCTGTGGGCAGGGCGTGTGTGACGACTGCTCCCAGGAGCGCCGCGCCGTGCCCTCCCGCGGCTGGGACCACCCGGTGAGGGTCTGCACCGGCTGCAACCAGAAAGCTGGAGACCTCTAGCAGGAACAAGGAAGAAGACAGTAAACGACATCTGCCTCTGAAAACTGGAAACGACGTCTTGACTGAAAGGCTATTTTTCTTTTTACACCACAGGTCGGACTCTGTTTGTTCTAAAAGCTGTCCTCACCTCACTTCAGTCCCTGTTTCATTTGAATAAGCCAATATTTTACACTGTGAACAAAACCAGTCAGGCTGAGACTCACAATCGAGAAGCTATGAAGTAAAAACTTTTGATCGACTGATTCGGATTTTTTTTAGGGCCGATGCAGATACTGATGTTTATCGTCACCCTTACCCTGATGACCAATACGGGCTGCAGATTTTCTTGAGCTGATACTGCTTTTGCTCCCACAATTTACATCATAAATGTGGCACAATGATAAGAAATATTACGGGTCTCAATTTTAAAACAAGGAACATTTGTTGAACTATATGTAATACTCACACAAGATGGAAACGAAAGGCAGAATATGTTGTAAACAGTAGGTACAGCTTCATCTTTGTTCAACTTTTGGTATAGTTCTGAAGTTTCTTCACTCTGCAGTCTGCAAGAAGTCTTCCAATGGGGGTGTCCTGATACAATATTTTCACTTCTGATACCGATACAGATGTTGCAGCCTTGAGTATTGGCGGATGCTGATGTTAGTCTGATACAAAATCAGCACAAATGGTGTGACGTTCAGCTCTTTTTGTAGGTCTTAAAGACTTGAATAAGCCTTGGGGAATGTTTAAAGTTTAAATGTATCAAACTACAATAGTTTTGTGCCACCACAAGAAACTGTAACGTCTTTTTCAGACTTTACAACATCTGGAATAGACTCAGAGTGTTTTTATGGGTGATTTTAGACACCGGCTGATAAAATCCGAATCATATTTTTTGCTGATATCGATATTGAATCAGGACACCACTTTCTCCTAGCAGCAAATCCACCTACGAATCGGCCAATACAAGTGAAAAATGCAGAAATCAGCCCAACATATCGTCCAGCTAATGTATCAGTCGATCCTAACTTAGAACGTCTTAACGTGTTTAATGAAAGGCAAGTTTCCATTTGATCCTAAAAGTTTTAGCACCCGTGCACATGAAGCCCTGACTCCCCTTTGACAATCCCTCCCAGTGTGACTCACGAGCACCTTTTTTTTTGGTGCTCTTCGTGTGTATCATGTTTTATCAGAATACTGACTGAGCATCTTAATCTGACTCCAGGTTTGCACTTTTAATCTCAGAGCTGTGGAGGAAAACGAAAGAGAAAAAATTGAACCATCTTTGTTTGAAGTGACATGCGTTTGAAGGGATGTACGGCCATTTCCTGCAGCAGGATTCACACAATCAAAAGCTAACAAATGTACTGTAGCACCAAGATGCATTCCAACACTTATAATTATCTACTACTTACATAATCTTTAGTGTTTGTTTGCGCAGATGGTGATAGAACAGCCTTAATAATGCTGTGTGGATGACTGTTTTAATTCTAGATGATAAATATAAGGGAAAATGTTTAATGGGGTAATAGGGATATTTTTAAATTTTTTTTTCTAAATGTCAAAACTACTATCAGGAGAAATAAGACTGCAGTGTAATGAAATGTCAAAGGATCTGCTTTTATAGAGAGGCTGGCTCCTGGTAGCAAATGTGGTTCAGGAAAGACTTCAATGTTTTTTTTTTTGAGGCTGGCCCCTCAAAACAGGAGCTGAAAACTCAGGCTGATTAGCAGTGTTAGCGATGTTTGATGTTGCCTTTACTGCAACAAGACTGTACTTGACAATTGTCTGATAAACAGGACACATGATGTTTCAGTGGTGTTAAGCTAAATGAACGCTCTAATGGTTCACCTGGTCGAGCTGCTTTGACTCTGATGTCATAACTAATAAAGATAAATAACAGTGAAGGAGCTCAAAGCCATCTCAGACAGAGATGTTCAATAAATATCACAAGGTGAAGAAAAAAAATCAATCAATACCTTTATGATCTTTATGCTCATACAGTATGTAATAAATGACAGAAAATCACTCTGTTTGCTGATTCTTCCACAAACAATCCAACATTTTTTTTTTTTTTTACAAAAGGCCATTTGCAGTGTAACAATAAGAATCAAAAATTAATCGCACCGTATGTAAGGGTTACATTTACTTTAGAGAATCTCTGCACACATATGAAGCATTTTTATTACGACAGAACAAGTCAAAATACCAAAAAAATCCCCTGAGACTTCAAATCAAAAGTTCATTCACCACTCGATTTAGTTCAGATCCCATTAAGACATCCACTGGGAAACAATGTTTGTGTGTTTTCAGTTTTTCCTAAAAGCTTCCCTCTTCCTGGTAGTCGGTGTTGTACGGGAAGTAGTACAGGTCGTGTTTGACGGCCATGAGCAGACCGGGGAGCCCCCTGCAGCCGCCAAGCTTCGAGGAGAAGACCACGCTTGGGATCAGGTCGTTGGCAGCCGGATGTGGTGACGGTATCGTCCTCAGCAGGTGTCCGTCTTTAAGGCTCCATAGTCGCGTGTAGCAATCCTGACCAACTGGGGGGAAGAAACAATTTGTCAGGCTGTTGTGTATCTATGTCTGACTTGAAGCTTATGTTCATAAACAGCTATGTGAGATGGTGCCTCCTTTTTGTCAGCTTAAAAGTGAATGTTACTGATGTGATGTGAACCATTTGATTCTCTCTTACCTGCCAACAAAAGCCCTTCAGGCTCATTGACGTGGATAGGAAGGTAGGCGTGCTCGTTGTGGTGTCCCTTGTACTCCTGCACCGGCTTAGTCACTCGCACATCCCACAACTTAATCTGTGCAAAAATGGAAAATAAAGCAAAGTAAGAGTGGTGAGTGGTATACTTTCATCTGCTTGGATCAGAAGGCATCAGGAAAAGAGATGTGAAATAATGAACATGTATAATATTTGACGAAAAATCCTGTAGTGTGCAGGGCAAACCCTTTTTCCATAATAAGTTTTCTTTTTTGTGTTTTTTTTTGGAAAGTAAGAGGCTGAAAACAACTATCATTGCCCAGTAGGGCTCACCACACACTATAAACTCAGAAGAGACCGAACTCGAGAATCTGTCTTTTGTTATCATGAAGTGTGTGGTCTCTGAATCTGTGAAGGTCTGAAGAATCCTGCGCTGTATGACAGCCTTAAAACTGTTTAAACAACTTCACTTTTACCAAATGAAAAAGAGGCAGGTGCCGAACGTCAGGGAACTTAAGGGAAAATCCTTACTCTTCTAAAGGATTAATTTGATCCCTTCTCTTCCCATATTTTGTCTTAAATGGTAATGCATGATTATGACATCAACCCCCTAAAAAAACAGCCTTACAGGTACAGTAATCCAGCTGTTAGCATCTTTAATGGCTACCAACATTAAATCTAATGCTCTATTGGGGCCTTGATCTGTATCCAGTTAAGTGATTTTGTTTTTCACCATTAGTACAAACAGTTTGTTGTCATTTCTTGTGGCTGGACGTGCATACGCCCCCTGATGTTAACACCAACAGTCTAACCTGGCCTTTCATATCAGCAGCCAGCAGGTAGTTCTCATCCTCCAGGACGCGCACTGATGTGATGGCTGACTCTTGATGGAAGCGGCTGGTTTTGGAGCTTTGGTCCCTGCGGACACGCTGCCGCAGATCAATGCTGAAGATCTCTCCTGACCTGCAACCGTTGAACAGCACGGGAACCTGGAACAAAAACACCAGTATTACATTTTCTTTCCTTAAACTGCTACCAAGGAAGAAAGGAAACTTCTTAAGACAGTTACTGGAGTCAAAAAAAGATTAAAAGGTAACAACAGATGACTCACTCTGTGGGCAAACTGCTGAGCCAAGACGTCACTGCCGGTGCTGTACGTCTGAGTGCGGCCGGTCTCTGCGTCTTTCACTATGACCCTGCGAGAAAGTCCTGCCAATACAAACCAACAACAAAGAAAAATGTCTCATTGAGCAAGCGTTTACTGGTGACAGTGAAGTCTGCTGTGTTTACTAGATCTTGTCTATGGCTTGAACAGACCTGTGCTGAAGGTCTTGTCGAATTGAGGGTTGAGGCACCAAGCACACGACCAGGCAGAGGATATCTTGAAGCTACACAGCATCCCGGGCTGGTCTGAGGAGAGACGAGAGACATTTAAATGACAGGGGTAAGAAGCAATGACTAAATATGTTACTTGGTAGATACTGTTTGCCTGAATATATTCTGAGTTTGTTTAAGAAATCATCCTCGATCCTTTAAAATCGACACCAACCTGGGTTTGAATTGCTGAAGAGGGAAGCAGGGAGTAAACTGACACAGCCGGGAGTGTCTGCAGCTCCGACCAGACACAGCCTGACAGTCAGTCTCGTCAAGGAAAAGAAAGAAATAAAGCAAACTGCGATTTTATGGCTTTTAAGACATGCAACATTATAAAGAAGCAAAAGCTAAAGCTGAGGGAGGATACAGGACGTGGGAGTCTGGGTAGTTGACTGAGGCCCAGCAAATAGAATTCACCTGAAAAACATTTTAAAGAGCATGAACACACAACTCCAACACACATACTTTACACATGAGGAATAAAAAACTACCCAAACCAGTTTTCCTTAAATGTATCTGAGAACATATGTTAAGCATGCATCATTGGTTTCTACATATTCATAGTTTTTTTTCCACCTTTCTGTTGGTAAAGTAAAGGTTGTCGCACATCTCTACAGACAGATTCCCTCGGCTGCTGCTGCTGAAGTTCATGATGCCGTATTTGCAGCCTCCATGTGACACGTCGTTGACCGTGAACACTCGCTCACAAGCCGAGTCGCCCTCAAATGAAGAGGACAGAAGATGTGTTATTTACCGCTGCAATGTGACAGTCACAAACGGTGTGTTCACTGTGTTTGATGTGTTTATTCTCACCACTATGAGCCTGAAGTTATCCGTGTTTGGGTTGCTGTTGTCTGTGCTCTGGATTTCCAGTTTGTGCCGTCTCATTGCGCTGACCTTTACCTCGTGGACCAGCCTGGAGACAAATACAAACATTGGTAAGAAAACTGTTGCAGGAGGTTTGCTTGACTGCAGTGATTCCTCAGTGTCTTTGTTTACATATTCATGAAGTTTTGTGTCCGAATACCAGATACAGTTTTTGAAGCAGACGTTTTACGCCCCTCACCAGTGTTACTCAATCCTGCCCAATCAAAGCCACATTGTTGAAAAATGCTTTTGGAGCAACAATCTAAGTGGTGAAAAGTTGGAAAAATGGCAAGAAGTAGCTAGAAATATAAGTCTAAGGTGACAACAATGGTCCAGAAGCAAAAAGAAAAGGCAAACAATGGGAGGAAACTTGGAAAATGGTTAGAAAATAACAAAAAATGTTCCAAAAGTTTCAGAAAAAAACTGTCATGAATAGTAAAGTTGGCACTGGGTGACTAAAAATGAACATATTTTTCAGAAGCCTAACATTTCTGATAAAAATACTCTTTTTTATTGATCTTGTGTGATATTCTTATTTACCAAGACACTGAATTTCATTTTTTATTATCTGTAATACCATTACTAATCAGCAGCATCGCAAGAAATAAGGCTTGAAATAATGAACTCTATGTAAAATTCCTTCTATTCTCCCTTGTCTTTGTTTTTCCCTTTCAAATTGCAAATAGAGAAAAAAGGATCATCCCCTTCAATACAACAAGTATTATCAAACTTGCCATATGAATCAGAACTGCTCTTCTTTTTTCAAAGTTATTCATTCTTAGTCTTATTTATCTGATACATTCACAATTGCAAAATAAAACGCAACTGCAGTATAGGGAAAATTAATCGCAATTTGATTATCTGTGCAAATTGTTTAGTCCAAGAATTACTATGGGAATCCATGATCTTTCTCTTCTGAGTTAATCTAATTTAAATAATTGAATCCAAACATTTTGGCTGTTATGTTTTCATTTATTTTCATTTTTTTCTTACCTTTTTGAGCCCAGTCAAAAATGATTAGCGTCATTATTAGTGTCAGGCTATGTTCCAACTTGAACCCACACTTCACATCCAGAGCTGATTGTTGTTAAAGTCAGACTCACTCACGCTCTGTCTGCCTTCTATAATGCACCACAGCTGTGGGTGTTGTAATGTGTAAAGGGTAAAGAAAGAAATCAGCTCTGCAGACATGCATGTGTACCTGCAGTAGGAGTTCTCAGGTAACAAACCCAGATGTCTTTTCTGCAGCAGCAAAGAGGTGTTCAAACCTGTTCTTGGTGCTTTCTGCGTGAGAAAGAAGAATACTAGTTTCAACATTTAGGAAAAATGTTTTGGAGTTAGCCACAAAAACTACATGATAACACAACAGGCTTACTTTTCTGGGCTTCTCATCTTCTTCAAGCATCTTATTCCTCTCTTTCTCTCTCTCTTTTTTCTGCAGCTGCTCTCTGGTCAGTGGGTTACAGTTATTGTGTCCAGGTAAAAGGCGGAAGTAACGATTTTTCTCTGGGTCAAAGTAGAAACCAGGCAGCTCTGGAAACCAGACAAAACATCAATACGAAGTTTTCTTTACATGTATCAAAGTGCTTCACAAAACAATTAAAACAGATTGTTGCAGGAAATTTTATGCACACATTGTAATCATTTGTGCTGTAGGAATACATGGGTGATGTTAAGGAAAGGTTAAATAAGTGTGTTCACCAGGTTAAAAAGAGGTGTTTGCCGATATGAAGGCACAGTTTTTGATGGTGTCAAACATGCCTATCATGTAGCATCTTATTCAAGCAACTTAAGTCCTGTTTGTTCAAATAGCCAGTCTGACTTCGACAAGCAAAAGTTAACTCACACATAGTGGGAGTGGAGGAGCAATGAAAAAAAAGAGGAGACATTAAAAAGTCAAATAACAACCATAAAATAAAAGCTTTGATACATACGTATGTTTTGACTCAAGAAATGAAAATGATCCCCACCGGCCCATTTTTCGAAAAACATGCACTCCTGGTTGGCAAACCATATTAATCTGACCCTTTGACTGGTTAAAACATGAGAAAGTGCCTTCCTGGAATCCAAAACACACCCTAAAATGTTCTTTTGGGAGCCAAAATGGGCTTGAGTGCCCTCTCAGGAGCCAAAACACATGCTTATATGCTCTCTCGGAGCCAAAAAAAAAGTTTAAGTGCCCTCCTGGCTGGTGAACCACACTAATCTGCCCCTTTGGCTTGTGAAAACATAATGAACTGCCCTTTTGGGTGCCAAAATGCACTGTGTTTGCCTTCTTTTTTTCTCTTACCTTTCAAAATTTCTGTGTACGCCACTGTCTATCACCTCTGCTCTCTTAATTTAGACTTTGGAACAGTATTGGAAGCAATACAAGCTCACACATACATTCAGGGGCAAGTCCATGTGTTGCAGTATAGAAATGTTAATGTTAATTTAAAAAACAACCGGTAACAAATGTAAGGATGGGCACATTTTTTGGTGCAAGTTTGAAGTGGAGCTGCTGCATTTTGAACCATTACTGCGACTAGTTTTCATTAGAAGCTGTGTATCCAGCTTGATCTTAAAATCACAGAGAGGTGGTGTTTGATACCGACCTGGTGCTGAGTTGCTGGTGTCAGTGGAGGAAGATGAAGATGAAGATGAAGATGATGAGGAGGAAGAAGGGGCTGGGGGTGACTGGTCTTCATATCTCCTGTGGGATGCTCTGTGGTATAACTCTCCATCATTATGACCAGACCTGTGACCACAAAATCGAATCATGTTCATTTAAATGGAAGTCAAAGTGTTATTACTGGCACCATGGAGCTTGTAAATAACTGAATCATGGAAATAATCTTGTTTATTTTACCACTGTTCATCTTGCGTTGACCTCCGTCGGTTTCCTCTGAACCAGCCGTGTCTGTGACCAGCCCCGTGGGATCTGTGTGATCGCTGCCCTTCTCTCCAGTTCCATTTCTTCATTTCTGCTGTGAAATAAAACTCCAAAACTGTGTCTTATATTTCATTCACCTCCGTGAGTCCGAGACAACAACATCACTGAAGCAGCATGTTCACATGTTCAATGACCGAACAAGTTGTTATGGCAGCTATTTGAGCTCAAGTTAACCACAAATACTTATCTTTACGAAAATAACACACTGAAAATGTATATTAAAGCTTCAATCAGTTACGCAATATCTTTAAAACGTGTTAAACGTGAGTGTTTTTCGCCTCATTAGCCAAAGATGCTAACTACTGTACATTGAGTTCCTGCCATGTTGTCCCGCCTCCGGATGACACTGATTGGCTGAGACCGAACACTACTGCATGACGTAAAGTGCTGTCATTGGTTTATACCTTGGAGCGTCACTTACATACTTATCATCATCAGTGAGAATAATTGAAAATAGGCAAAAATACTGTAAATAATATATTCTGTTCAACAGCATGACAAGGTAAACGATTACGTGTATTTTAAACATTTCCTTTTCTGTTGGAAGTGAACATTTTCTATGACTTACTAAATGTATTAAAGCCCATTTCAGACAGTGGAAATAAATTAATTAATAAATTGATAAATTTATAAACTAGCATTATTGTGATTTTCTTTTTTCACGGAATAAGTCAAAATTTTGGGACAAAAAGTTAAAATTTCGTATATTCTTTATAATTTTGACCAGTTTCTTAAAACTTAGATTTTTTTCTCTCAGAATTTTGATTTTATTGTCACAAAATGTTGACTTTCTATCTCATAATTTTGACTTTTTACTTCAAAATTTGTCTTTGTGACTCAACATTTTAAGGCTTACTTCATAATATTGAGTTTTGATCTCGTCATTCAAACTATTTCCCTCAATTTTTTTAAAAAATAAATCTTTAATTTCTTCACTTTCAAAATGACTTTTGATTTCTATTTTAAAATTTGGACTTTTTTCCTCATAATTTTGTCGATCCATCCCAAAATTATTATTATTTTTTTTTCTAAATATTTTGACTTTTTTTTTTTTACAAGATCTCGACTTTTTGTCACACAACTTTGGCTCTTAATCTTAAAATTTGGACTTTTCATTTCAAAATGTGACTCAATATGGGCCAAAAATCTTTTTTTCCCCCCTGCATGTTAAACATCTTGACAGGTTGGTGCATTAGAATAATGGTTATCCAGATATTTTGGAAAATTTCAAAAAAGAAGGACATGTTTTGGTAAAAGAAGATGTTTGGTCACCCTTATAAATAGCCCCAATAATTCCTCATGAACCTTAAAATCAGTTTTGTTTTGTTTTTTTATTTTCCGAACATCTGGAGACAATGACGTGTAGTAACCGAGAATAAACCAAACTTACCAAAATAAAGTTACATGGATTTTTTTTTTTTGTTCCCAATTATTGTTGATGAATAATCACCATTCCAAACACAGGGACATTGATTTTGACAGATTTCCATGAGGCCACGCCCCCTGCCCTGATGCTGGCTTTGTATTGGTTGAGATCACAGTGCCCACGACCGCATTGGCTGTTGTGTTTTTTTCATAAGGGTCCCAAACTACACCGAGATTTGGAATATTACGTTACAGTCCAGCAGGAAAATGGCGACTGTCATTCATAATCCTCTAAAATCGTAAGTAAACTGCAGAGAAATTTATTTAAAATTGAATTCTTTGATTGCATGAAGCGATTACGCACGGGATGTAAACAGGGTTAAACGCGTGTTTCTGTTGAGATCTTAAAATTAACTCTTTTTCCATTCACTTGGTCAGTCTCCGTGTGTGTGTGTGTTTTGCAGGTACCGTAGCTTTATGTGTTGTATAATATGAAAGCATGCACTCATGCACAATCTGCAGGAGGATTAGCTCCAAACCGTGCGTAAATATCCGCAAGATGTGAACGCTTTTGCACTTGGTTTTACTTTAATAGAAGTTACCTCCGTTTACGTTATTTGCCTTAAAAAACACGGTTGACACAAGTTTTCATTCTGGGCTCTTTTGTCGGTGCAAAGAGGGGAATTTGCATAGATAATTCTATGCAATTTATATCACAAAGCGCACATTGAGGAGGCGACTGGCACTCAGTGCGCGACTTGTGCTTATGCAGCGACAGTCAAATGCATCAATTCAATACATTAGTAAAGCAGAAGTGTCTATTTTGCATGGATTATAAGGTAACCTGCACAGTCGGGTTGTCAGAATCTAATTTTTTAATTGCTTGAAAATTGGTCATTTCTGATTTGTGGAGACAGAAACCATCAGAAAACATCACATTTGCTTTGGAGAAAACATTCTAACATCCCTAATGTAAATATATAAAGACATAAACTCAGAAAAGATTTTAATTAATGCTTAAATGACCACGTTTACTAGTTTCAACCATATACACAGGCTCGTGTAATGTCTGCACTGATTTTAGTGCCATCCTGAGAGTGTATTTACTGTAACTGTGTGTGAATGCATGCTTGTCTCACTGCTGGCTGACAGCAGATATTTACCGCAGGTCATGTGGTGTTTGCACGAATAGTGGTGACAGAATCTGTAGTTGAGTGCAAGAGGCATGGTCATTTCGTTTTGTCGAAGTATGTTTATACCAGAGGTAAACCAGTTTGATCCAGCGCTTTGGATGTTTTTGTTCACTCAAGACCATTTTGAAATAGGGTGTTGTGTCTAGAGATGGGTGTTGATACGATTTTATTGATACCTTGTCCCTGATCAATTCTTCCTGTGGGTTTTCTGTGCACAAGAATTCATTTTACAGGTTTTCTTCATCAATAATATTTTATTTTGTTTGTGAGTAAACAAATTTGAAATCGCTCAATAGATTTAGATATCTTTGGATATAAAATAATGAATAAAATTAAGTAAAAATCGCTCATCAGGTGATGTCAAAGTACTGTTTTGTGAAGTTTTATTGACTGAAGTCGACCATCCAGCAATGTTTTGAGTTGTTTGGAACCTTGAGCTTGCCGTAGTTGCGCTGAATTGAGCTACCAATTAGTATTTAGACATTTTTGAGTTTCAAATATTGTTCACAAAAAGCCTATTGTGATGTGTTTCTGTGAAGAAAGTTGAAATTCTGTTTTAAAACCGAAGTTCAATGGATGCATGCAAACCACTAGCATATCAATGCCTTTTCCTGTATAAGTTAGCATAAAGCTAGCACTGTTTTCTGTATGGTTTTTGTTACATTAGATGTGTAACATGTTGAATGTATTGAATAGGAATCTTTCATGAGACTGTCACGTACATTTCTTTGTTTTTTTCAGTTTAACAGCTTCTTAAGTAAAACTGCAAGCAGATTATCTTGAATTAGAGTTTTCTTGGGAAACTATTATCTGACTGGGCTAGAATAGTTAATGAAAGGTTTAACCATTGCAGCGTAAATTAAAGAATCGGTAAGGAAATTGTTAAGGATAGAGGCTTAATATGTTGATGATTGAACCATTTCTTATAGATTCGAACTAGTTCTCTACTTTTGTCATAGAGCTGTCAGTCATTATCTTTTTCTCCTCTTGATGCTTTTAACACACCAAAACACAAACCTGTAAAGGGAGGGAAAGGACCTGTGATGTCAGTGAGTTCTTTGTTTACAAGAAAAAAAAATGCTTTTAAAAATATCCAGCTGCATTTACTTTAAAAAGCTGCTCTAAGCTGCTGTATTCAGTTGAAACAGATTAGGATGTAGGTATACAGTATGTGTGTGTGTTTTGTTGTCTGCATGTGGAGCAGCAGATTAGGGGCGTCCCTCTACTCTCCTGAGTCCATCTGTTGAGAGAGGGTGAGGTATGTAAAGAGAAGATGCTGGGGCAGAGGAGGGAGAACCCCATCTGCCTTTCATATATAGTGGGATTTAATCAGACTGGCTGCCCTAAATCAACCCCCACTCCATTTAATATCTGTATAAATAGAAACAAAGTGTGTATGTGTGGGTTTCCAGCAAGACTCCACCTTCCAAGCTCTAGAGTCGATGTGAAAATATTGAATATGTCCCTCAGGATGTGGCGGATAAATCATATGCAGTCAATACAGGCCTGGTTAAAATCTTACCAGCTCCCCTGCTACTTCTCTGCCCTGAAAGATGAATTACAAGCAGCCAGCAGTAAATATGTCTGTTGCTCTGGACTCATTCAGTCATGTTTAGCCATGCAAATTTACATGATTTATTCAAACTCTTATTTCTAAAAAGCCTTCTTTGTGATTTCAGCCTTGGAGACCTTCAGCTCTGATGAGCTGACATGTGAGGTATTCAAATGAACACATAATAATGATAATAGTGCATATGCAGAGGTGTGTTTTTGTCCACATTATGAGCACCTTCTTTCTTATTAGGTTGATGCACAAAGAGCTCAGGTGAAGAGAAACTGGGGTGTGTATGCACGAGGCTTAAATGTATGGATGTGCAACAGAGAAGGGGATGGTTTGTTGGTGCCGTGGGGGTCAATGCATGTGTGTATAAAGCATGTGTAGGCGGTTGTGTAGCCGTTCGCCCTTCCCCCAAATTTGCGTGAGAGGCAGCATGAGTGAGTGATGAAGGTTTTTCAGAGCTGAGGAGTGGTGGGGGGTTGTCTGTCTGGCTGCATTTACTGCATACATTCATACTACACCCTCAGTACAGGGGTGAACTCCGGCCTTTGTCTGAGCCCGGAGTGGGACTGTCCGGGAATGGTTTCCAGGCATGTGGAGTTAAATAGCCAGGGACATTTTTTTTCATTTAGAAAGAAATCTCAGTGTAGTGATCAATCTTGTGATTTTCCCCCTTTTCTTTCCTGTTCTGCTCATAGAGCTGGCACATGTTTCCCTCTCATTGTGTCTTAGTGTGAGATTTCTAAGAGGGGAGAGTGAGGGGCAATGGGATACAGCTGCGTGTTATACCTCATACATAAAATAGCATCTTCTCCCAAAGAGACGCATTTCCCTGGCTTTTCTCCACAATGCCATGCTGAGTGGATGTGAGTTATCGTTCTGCCCACGTCTCCTGCTTCCTCTTCTTCATCTCACCATCCTCCTCCTCCTCCTTCTGAGCAGAACAACGGCAGCATCTGAATCAGGGTTTCTCCCCTACTTCTCCCCTTTCTCCCCCCTGTTCCTGCTCTCTGCACCTTTCCCTTTCATTCCCTTTGTGTGTCTGTTTGTGCGTGCGCGTGCATGTGTGTGTGTGTGTGCGCTCGTGCGTATGTACATCCGCATGTTTGAGAGAAAATGAGTGTGACAGGGTTTGAAAGGGAACACGTGTGCCCCGGGACATATCGGACCCCTCCTCTTCCCTCCCATTCTGCTTCCTTGGCTCCTCCTCTTTGTCTATTTCCTCTCTCCGGTTCATCATCCTGGTACTAAGTGCCACAAACCTGCCCGTCAGTTGCCTGTATGCCACTACTCTGCCCATGCACCAGCTGCCCACTTTTGTGAATGTCACTACATTCTTCCTTCTGAATTTAGCTATAAGCATTTGTAAGGGCCACACCAGTTGTTTAGTGTAGAGATGGCACCACAGTGTAAAAAAAAAAACATTTCAAAGAGCTTACACTGCACCATGATTGAATTTCTCTACATGGGGTACTGCACAGGAGCAGCAAAGAACAACACTTAATTGGGGATTTAGAGGCAGCTGGGCCCAAAATTCAACCTGGTACGAAGTCAGGCTTGGAAATTAATTTCAAATTTAATTAAATCGCAAAATGACCTGTTGCAATATTCTAATCCCAGAACCAGTGTCAGAACACCAGATAAACTTATCCGTTGCTGTTTTATGCTCTGCACCTGTGTTATGTCTTAAAGCTCAAGGAGCTGGTGTCCTTAAATGTTTTTAAATTTAAAATGAAAGAAATAGAAGCAGACACTATTAAAAGTCTATGCTTTACTCTGGCCACTTGAACAACTGATTCCCAGGTGTTACTCATGGTTGGTGCTGTTTGACTGTATAATGCTGTGCTTTGGAATTCGTACCTGTCTGTTTTTGAAACTGTCTGAAACTTCATGTTTTTGCCGCTGCCTCTTGGCCAGGTCTGCCATGCAAAAGAGGTTCTTAATCTCAATTGGACCAACCTGGTTAAATAAAGTTTAGATAAATAAAAATAAGATACTCAACCATGCTCAACCAATGAGCCAAAATTGTTGAAACTTGCAAGACAAACAATCTAAGAGGTAAAAAAATGGCAAAAATGACAAGAAGCAGCAATAAAAATAAGTTTAAGGCAGCAAAAAAATGGTTAAGAAACAGCAAAAATTGGCAAAAAAATTGTTAGAAAACTTGAGAAATACTCAGAAAGTAGCAAAAAGTGGTGAAGAAATTACAAAAAGTGACCAAAATGGCCAAAACCCCCCCAAAATGGGGAGAACATTCTGGCAAACTTGGAAAATAGTCAGAAGGCAGCAATGATGGGAGAAAAAAGTGACAAAAAAAACAGTGAAAAGTGATAAAAATGGCCAAAAGCAACAAAAATGTTGGGATAAAATTAAAACAATAGTTAGAAGGTGGCAAAAAATGGTTCAAAAGTGGTGGGTAAAAAAGTGAAAGTTGACTTAAATGGGCAAAAAGGAAATGACATCGTAGGTGAGGGAAGGTAAGGTGATAGATGCTTTAAGTTCTAAAATTCTGTGAGTGGACACAAGATCTTCATGCATTTCATGAAAGAAGTGTTTACTCAACAAAAAATAAGAACGAAAAGCAAAGTGCTGGTTTGCTATTGGTGGCCTTTGGTGATGAAAATCTCCTTTGATTGCAAACTGCCCACATTTGTGCGAGAATGTAACATAGATGCTAAAACAACAATAAGAACTGATGCAGTTACGTTTTCTGTTAGCAGATTGTTTTTAGCTCAACAATTATCTTTGATGATTGAGAAATAAAATGACTTCATTTCTTGAATGGTTGATGAAATGTCTCGTGTTTGAACAGAAAGGAAACGGTGGAGAAAACGATGAGATTGATTCATCCGCTTATGTTAATTCTTCTTTATATGATGGTAGACTTAAAGTCAGAGGCTGTGATAGAGCAGATAGAAATACACAGCTGGTTTTAATCAGGATTTATCTTCCCCTCAGCTGCTCCTGTAAGTCTGTGTTTGCTTTTACCTGGAATAATCAACCTTATCGTGGCTGCTCAGCACCATCATCATTGCTTTTGTACTTCGATAAGACCAACCATCAAACCACGAAGCTTGTTTGTGCTGGTATGGGAGCAATCGCAGCGACGACAAACAAGCACGCACACAACAATGCAGATTCCATCAGTATCCAGGAAGCTGTTGACCAAGAGGAATGTTTTTCCCAACATGCAAAATACTCCACTTACATAAGCCCCATCACAAGGATCAGTCATACATGAGACTAACGGGTACGAAAAGAAGCACAGTAACATCTCTGATGGGTGAGTCTGAGGGGGGAGCTTTCAGGACACACAACAAACAGACAGATGGTCTTTGCAACATATTAACACACACGCACACACGCATGCACATTCTTTACTTTCACTTAAACAAACACGCCTTTCAATTGAATGCACAGCAGCCACATTTGCTTATGTAACAGGAACAGGTTATGAGGCCGCAGACACTTTGTTGCTGGAAAAGTAAAAAAAAAAAAAAAAAAGAAGGAAGGACTTAAAGACAGGAGGAGGAAGAGGAGAGGAAAAGTGAGGAAGACAGATGCAGAGAAATGCCTCTTGGTCCACACACACACACACACATACTTCAGTTCATAGTGAGAGCAGAGACACATGTTCGTTTCTGGAAATGTGAGTTATGTGACAGGAAGTCTCTTCTGGAGATCTGGAGTTTTACCCGATCACTGTGACCACTGGTTTGTCACACTGTTAAAAAAAAAAAAACAGCTGTGTTCCTCATCTGCACAGGTTTTCTGACCAAAACCTGGTCCAGTGTCTGTTAAAGTCCAGACAGTTTACTGTAAATACATCATGGAGCTAAAGGTGCACACTGATCTGCTCCACTGTGTTTGTTATGTGCCACTATTTTTAGTGTCATCAGGTTTATTATTAGCTTTGAAATAGACTGTAGTTAGCACAGGCTCATAAGACTTCCTTTTTCTTAGTTGATTAATTTTAAACTTCAGCTGGATCCATCTATGTTTACATTTTCCTCCAAAGAGTGTGAAAACAGAAAACACTGTGAAAAAATGGTTACACAGCCAAATGCAAACAAAACAAAAGAGAAAGGAAGATGAAACAGAAAACAATGGATGCCAAACGTGCAAGACTCAAGACCAGAAGTAGAGTTAATACTTTGGGTGACACTCAATTACAATACAGAGAAAGAACCAAGTCAATGTACTATGACTTTTGCTTTTCTGGTTCACACATGACAATTTAAGTTGCCACAGTGAAAGTAGAACGCTCAAAGTGGAGCGTGATGTCAGCGTTTCCACTGAAAACTCTGGCTTGCTATTTACACAGCAACGGTAGCCATGACGTTTCAGAAAAATTCCACTTAAGAGGCCGTTTTCAAAAGTTTCCATTATAGGTCTACTAAAATGGCATTTTGTGTAAACAGTAGGTGCCACATAAGTAGAGATTGATTCATCTATTCACCCGAAAATGCAGTGAAAAAAAGCTGCGTTTACACAGAAAAATGTTGTGAAAACACAGCTTTTTCTCTACCACTGAGCTACAGTATCAAGAAGCTAATACCAGCAGACGGTCTAGCCCAGATTAAAGCAGAGAAAAACAGCTTGTCAGACTCTGTGCTAAAGTAAACACCTGAATTCGTGTTAACAAACATACTTTGTCAAGTTTGTGCTGTTACTAGGTTGAAGTTGATATAAAACCGTGCAAATGTTTTTGTTTTCTGATCATTGTCGGTGGCTGCAGATTTGTTTCAATAGGCACATGCGTGTACCTTTTTTTAACCAGTAAGTTGAATGTAGTCTCTTTTTTATGGTCAGTTTTTGTATTCGTCAGTTTATGTTGGAGGAAAATGTCTTTATTCTTTTTGTGATTCATACCAAGTCATCATGGTTTGAACATCTGGATTTCCAAAGAAACAAGTGTCTAGTTCACCTCTGATTTCTTCTAAGTCATACTTTTTATTTCTGCTGCTTAAGTTCCTTTTACATATTTATACCAATGACCTGGTTAAATCCTTCTCACCGTTTCTGCTCACCTCCTTTCACACCCATCCACCCCGCTGCTCCCCTCACCTCCAAACACTGCACACCCCTGTGAGCTTCAGTGTGACCAGTGTGCTGGTTTTTGTCCAGCTTTGGCATTCTTTACATATCTGTGCGGAGAGAGCACCCAACTCTGCTCAGCTCGTCTCTGAGACAAGAGGACGGATCGGTGAAATACCACAGAACAAGAGACCCTCCTTTCTTCATTTGGAAACGTGTTTAACTTCCATGTGAGCTGCACATATGTTGGCTTTAAAGAAGAGAGTATCTGGAAATCATACGTAGGAGATTAAATCGCCAGCTGAATCTACTTTGAGCTTGTCGTTTTTCATCAGAGTAGCTTGACAGTAATTTGTGCTTAAAGACATTTTTCTAGTCGAATATACTTTCTCTGAAGCATGGGCGATGTGTGTTCCTGCTGGCAAAAGATCAGACCGATGAGAAACTATCTTTTCCACATCTTCCTGGCTGGATTTCAGCGTTTTATGTCAAAGTTCATCTTGGTTTATTCCTGTCTGTATTTAAAGCTACTACCTGCAAAATCTCACCTTCAACCATGTCTAGATGTGTGCATTGTATATTTTTTTTGGCTTCATGCTGCATCCTTAAACCCAATTATCTCAAATCAAACACAGACAAACTATGAGGAGCTGTCTTCTGTAGAATATTAGGCTAACGTTAACTGAACAGGCCTGCTCATTCTTGATTTGCAGACCATACCAAATCATCACCCGCCATGCACATGTTATGCCACTAACAATCTGAGAAATTCTTAACAGCGGGGATGACTCAGTTCACAGAAAGGAGAAATCGAAGCAGCATGCTGCAGATCACTTGAATCAATAGCAGAAACAGGCTATAATGTTACTCGAGATCTGCAAAGAGGTCGTTTTTGTTTCACATGAGACGCTAAATGGTTCGGTAGATGTTGAGGTGAATTACAATCCTGAGCTTTACACATGACATCTGATGGTTTTGTATCACGTATTGACCTGTAATGTTCTCTGTCCTTGCTCAGGCTGGGCGACCAGTTCTATAAGGAGGCGATCGAACACTGTCGCAGCTACAACGCTCGTCTCTGTGCAGAGCGCAGCGTGCGGATGCCCTTCCTGGACTCACAGACTGGTGTCGCACAAAACAACTGCTACATCTGGATGGAAAAACGTCAGCGCCAACCAGGTGGGAAACAACATCAGACCTAATGGAAGACCTTTTAATGTCCTCACCCTCTTGATATAAAGAATCCAGAAAGTATTCCCAACTTTTTCCATAATTTGTTTTCTAACAGCCTCATTTTTTCCCTCAAATATGTTTAAAAAAAAACTAAGACATCACATGCACATAAGTATTCACAGTCTTTGCTCAATGCTTTGTTGATGCACCTTTGGCAGCAATTACACTCTCAAGTCTTTTTGAATATGATGCGACAAGCTTGGCTCACCTGTCTTTGAGGAGTTTGGCTCATTCCTCCTTGCAGCTCCTCTCGAGCCCTGTCAGGTTAAATGGGGAGCGTTGGTGAAGTCCAGGCTCTGGCTGAGTCACTCAAGGACGTTCACAGAGTCGTCCTGAAGCCACTCCTTTGATATCTTGGCTGTGTGTTTAGGTTCAAAGTCCTGTCCCTAGTCTGTGGTCAAAAATGCTCTAGAGGAAGGTTTTGATCCAGGATGTCCCTGTAAATTGGTGCATTCATCTTCCCCTCAATCCTGACTAGTCTCCCAGTTCCTGTTGCTGAAAAACATCCCCACAGCCTGATGCTGACACCACCATGCTTCACTGTAGAGATGGTATCGTTCAGGTGATGAGCATTGCCTGGTTTCCTCCAAACATGACACCAAAGAGCTCAACCAGAGAAGTTTCTTTCTCATGGTCTGAGAGTCCTTCAGGTGCCTTTTGGTAAACTCCATGTTGACCATTTACTAAAGAGTGGCTTCTGTCTGGCCCCTCTATTATACAAGCCTGATTGGTGGATTGCTGCAGAAATGGTTGCCCTTCTGGAAAGTTCTCCTCTCTCCACAGAGGACTGCAGAAGCTCTAAAAAAAGAGACCATCAGGTTCTCGATCACCTCCCTGATTAAGGCTTTTCTCTCCTGATTGCTCATTTTAGACGCTCTTGAAGAGTCCTGGTGGTTCTGGACTTCTTCCAAACAGCAGAAACTTTTTTCTAGACCCTTCCCAGGATTTGTGACTCAAGGCAATCCTGTCTCTGATGTCAACAGAGACCTTAAATAGACAGGTGTGTGCTTTTCCAAATCATGTCCAATCACCTTAATTTACCACAGGTGGACTCCAATTAATCTGCAGGAATAATCGCAACGATGATCAGCGGAAACAGGATGTTTCTGAGCTCAATTCTGAGCTTTGTAGCAAAAACTGTGATTACTTTTGAACATGTGATGTCTCAGTTTTGTTATTTTTAAATTTCATTTATTTCATGTGCTGTATGAAGAACTTGCATCTTGAGAGGAGGCAGTAACATAACAGAATGTAGTTACTTTGCACTATATATTTCTCCCTCATGTCTGATGTCACTTTGATTATACTTAATTTATTGTTTGACAGTTATTGAAAATTTGCTGATCACTTAAGATTAGAATAACTGGTGTATTATTTTGTAGGTGTGAGTGGAGAAAACAGCTTTCTTACTACTCATACTGAAGTGTCACACTCTTTCTCTTTAAGCCTAAAAAATGCAAGCAGTGGTTTCACAGTATGTTATTTTCTGAGTCTGTAAGATTTAGATTAAAAAAGAAAAACATTTTTCAAGCAAAGATTAGTGGGTTTCAGAGGAACTGGTGGGTAGATTTTTAATCTTTTTCACCAAGCTGGGTGAGCTGTGTTTGATTTCTCAGGGATGTGCTCCTAAACTTCTCATGAATTACCAAGAATATGCAGAAATGTGGCTATTAAAGAAAAAAATGACGTTAAAGATACCTTTTTACCGTGAAGCACACATCAATAAACTCACTGTATCACCCTGAGACGAGCAGTCAGGATGTTTTATACACATCTGGTTGCTGCCTGTACAGCCAACGGGAACAATCTGCTTTTAACCGAGTGACAGACACAAATAGCCTGCACTCCATCTTGTATGCAAAGCCCTTAAGGCCACACCCTATACTTTGTGGCAGTCCTAACTCACATTATATGCATTTATTCTGGGTTTATCCCCCTTCCTCTCCTGCTTCTGATTTTCTCTGGGCTTATGCTGAGAGAAGACAAAAGTGTCTTGTTCTTTCTCTTGATCTCCTGAGATACATGAGGAATATAAGATGATAGAAAGAGGTGACCAACATGTTAAAACTATAACCAAGGAGATTGTTAACAGCACAATATGTTTATTTAACATTTTGTCAAGTCATCAGGAATAAACAGTAACACTTTTGTCAAACATCTAAATGCTAAACCGTCACCAAGTTTGTTTCACAGATTTCTTTACCTACAAACGTAATTAGTGAAAGAATCACTTTGATGGTGATCACAACAAGGGGGACATCCTACCTTTTTGAGGGTGTTTACATCACATTCATAGCCCATAACCTGAATATTCACTCTCTTTTCCACCGGAGGAATCCAGAGTTCAAACAAATCAAAAGTTTTGTAAAATTATTCTAAGTGGTGAAATTTCACTTGTCTGTTCTATAATAACAGCAGCTTCTCAGTCTTATAGCATTTCGTCCTCAATGTGAATCTGGCAAAGCTGGGTGCGTTTGTTTTCCTTATGATTCTAGCTGCAAGACAAAAGTGACCCCATTTTTTTCTGTTGAGTTTTCATCCCAGGACAGCTTGTGATAGCCAATAAGCGGTCCCTGCTTGACTGGCCAATAGCGCACGGTGGTCTTGTGTAATAGCTCTACCAGAGGGTTACAGTCCTGTCACTTACTCATAAAGTAGCCAATCACCTTAAACTTCACACAAAGTCAGCTGCAGCCATTTAGATCATTAACGAGATGCATTTATTGCTGTGTGTCTTCATTCACATTTACGCAACAGAGGATCTTTTCATGAAGAGAGCAAAATTGACTAGAGAGAGGACAATGAGCACTGATGAAGCTGGTTTTGTTTACTCAAAGCTGGATAGTGAGTACAACTCTGCCTGGTGTTAGGTCACCTGAGACTGAAAACTCTCTAACTCCTACAAGATTTTACAGAGAAAGCTCAAACTTCACCCAGATGTAGACGACAAGGAGTAGAAGTGATGTGGTAAATGTCTAAAGTCTGGCATGAAGTGTCATGGAGTTATTGATTGACAAAAATGGTTATTAAAACAAAGGGGAAAAAAGTGTTTCAGCCACATATTAGAGATTTTAATCTTTCAAATGAGGTGTTTCTGTTGAATTGTGATCTTGTGGTTCTTCAGTTTTAAGCTTTGATACATAGTTAGTATGGTATAGAGGCCAGAATTTGGTGGGATGTAAGGGGTTAAAAGATAAAATCAAACAATAACAAAATAACCAGGAGCTCAAAACGTGGTTGGAGCAGCATTTTCTTTAAGTGGAGCTGAATTTTGTGAATTCTTTAACTGGCCTGAGAGCTGAAATTGGGACATATTAAGTATCCAGAAAACAAGACCAGTCCTCTGTGTGTATGTGCATGTGCCTGTGTGTGTGTGTGTGTGTGTGTGTGTGTGTGTGTGTGTGTGTGTGTGAGTCTGTGTGTGCGTGTGTGGGGTCGAGGTCTCAATGCAAGTTTTGTTCAAATTGTAAGCCTGCCAGTGGTTGTTAAAATTCTCCCTGAGTGCCTCTTTCTCTGCATGTGTGTACGTCCATGTATATGAATATGTGTGTATGTGTGTGTGTGTGTGTGTCCAGGCCAGGCAGCGGGACAGATGTACACATACCCTGCTCGTTGCTGGAGAAAGAAGAGGCGACTCCACCCTCCCCTGGATCCACAGCTCCGCCTGTGTGAGCTTCGACTAGGTAAAGCAAACACACGTATACACACACACACACATGCAGCATTGATATTCATGCAGAGGGGATTCTGCGAACCAGGCAGTATTGACCCATTGTTACACAGTAAAATATGCTCCTACTGGTGCACCCAATCAATTTTTGCTCACTCCTCCTTTCCTGATGTGCACGTATATGTCGGTGCCTTGTGTCTGCAGAGCTTAAGGCGTGCTCTGTGGCCTTAATGTTCCCTATCTGACCATCTGGCTCTGGTTAGCCTGTCTCTCTCGCCAGGTCTCCAGGTTCATTCTCTCCCCCAAATCAATGCCTCCTCTCACTGTTCTCTGGCAGTACACACACACACACACACACACACATGCACACACACATGAAAAACGCACAAACACCCCCACACATGACTCTCCGTTGCAGCACAGAAGCACCCTTACTGGGCCTCTATAATCATTTGTCCATGAGGCATTAGAATGTAAGTGAGTCTTATGATGTGGAAGTGTGTTTTTTCTGTGCACGTAAGAGTGTGTGTGTGCAACCATGCATGCATGTATGTGTGTGATTTAGGGGATTTCAGCAAAAGGAATGTCCCAGGAACCTGATAAGGGGGGAGAAATAAAGGCAGGTCTTTGTTTCGACTTTGCCACACTATTGTTTCCCTCTCACTGTCTTTCAGTCGTAATTTAATACTCCAGAGATTTCTACCAGCAAGAGTTCAGCTTTAAGGAGAGGACGGAGTCATTTTTAGAGGAGAAAAAAAGAGGAAACTCCCCAACCTAAGCACTCATATTGAAGGAAAAATAGAAAGAGAAGTAGGAGAAGCTTTGTAGCTGAGAGTGAAGAGGTTTGTTTTCAGGGGATTTAGCTCTGCAGTTTGGCCCAGATATCTATCATAACACGGTGGAGGAATGTGAGTGCTCCCATTTCAGTGCTCTTGGAAATGCTTTATGTTTATTTAATACTTCCTGAGCAGAGGTTTGTCTCTGTGAGTAAAGACACACAGACGCTCTGTCGCAGGGTTCAACTGACATAGTTTCAAACCAGAGCCCAAATCTCCATTTGGTGGGTTTTCTGTTCTTTTTGTGCAAGTTGCAGCTCAACTATACGTATATCAAGCTTTAGCTGCCATTTTGAATCAATCTTTAGAAATGCCCTATTCATATATCACAGGTTTTACAAAAGGTGCAAGTACAGCACTGATATTTAAAAAACTTTAAGAAATTGGACTGGATTGGACTGGATAATGCAATTTCTCTCCGACTGTGGTTGGATGTGGCATTCAACGTCAGTAAATTTTATCCAGGAGGGGAAGTAGATGACCATTAAAAATTGTGTTGCTGCATTCAAACACAACAAACAAACACCATGTCACATACATAAAAACATAAAGAGCTACAGCTGCATCCATCTCAGCCGTTGATGTTAAAATGTTGTTCCCCTTCTTTGAAGCAGAGTGAGACATTCTCAGCCATAAGTCTGATTCTTTTTTCTGCATGTATACGCAGACAAGACTGTGACCTTACCATCAAGCTATGACCTTAGTCTGTCACTAGCAGTGGCTTGGTTCGGTACAAAATCATCACTATTGATGGACAAGCATGACAAAAGCATGCAGCAAAAGCTGTTTTATATCATAGCTCAACACCTTAAGTTCAAGTTTCTTGAAGGTTTGGGACATTGCTGCGTCTTCAGTATAATTTTTTCATTGCTGACAAATCAGAATCAAGTTGATGCAGGATGTCTGATATTGATTTGGGGATAAGTTTAAATCTTTAACAAAGTTGATATCAGAACAGGCATCATTCATTCAGAGGAGACAGTACAACATGGGATCTTTGGCACAGTTTCTAGCAACTTTTTTTTTTAACATAATCTTAAAACATTTCAAGTGCAACTTTTTTTTTGTAACCTTAGAAAAATTAGTAAAGGTGAGAAGCTCTTAAATCAAGGTTGTGAACACTGACTATAAAATAAGAAAATGCTAGATACAACATTAAGACCCCTTTACCGCATTTTTTCCCCCTTTTTGTCTTATTTTTCACCTTGGAACTGTATTTATAATTGTTCCATATCAAAACTGTCAACATCATGAGTGAAGCATTTGTTACAAAATGTTTTGAATCTGCCTCCTATCTCTCACCTCAACCAGGTGGAATCTCTGCAAACACGTCGAAACAAGTGTACTCAAATACAAAAAACAGACACAGACAAAAAGAGACTCAAATCAATCTGTGTTGAACTGATCATTGATCATAATACTAACATTCTCTGATTGGCTTGTTCTCTAGTTGAAACTTTATGTATTGGAAATTTTGAGGTAACCTTTCTTGTGTTGCTGCTGTGACTGTGAATTTCCAGGCTTTGGGAACAAATGGAGGATTATCTTATTTTATCTGAAGAACAAAGTCCCAACAGTCAGAATATGGGCATCGAGAAGATCAGGACAATAGTCAAGGAGGAAAAAAAGAGATAAAATACACAGGGTCAAGGCAGGATCTTGACATAAGTTATGAACTGTGACCAGATGTTCTCATATTCCCCTCTTAATTCATCAGTATCAGATGGCGGGCATGTAATGATGCAAAAGCGATTGCATTTTTGTGGAGGTTGGACAATTTTATTATCACTGACTACACCCAGGATAGTTATCAAAGGGTCAGGCAAGATTGTTTTGACTGAACAAGAAGCAGAGCACTTGTCTTCCATGTTATCAGTTTTACAGAACTTTGTTTTTTTCATCTATTTTAATCCGCTTATACAAGATCGGGTTGTGAAGGCAGCAGTACAAACAAGTTGGCCCAGATATCCTTTTCCTCAGCAACATTTTCCAGCTTCTCCTGGAGGGTCCTGGGGGGTATTTAATCCCAGATAAGACATTTATAATCCCTCTAGCAAACTCTGGGTCAAAGGCCTCCTACCAGGTGGATGCCCCCCAAAGAGAAGCATCAAAAACCTGAACAACCTCAACATCTCTGAGGCTAGAAAACTCATTTAAGCCACTTTAATCTGCAATTATCTCTCTATCACTTCCCATTAGAGCAGGGAAATTAGATCAAATCGCAAGATGTCCTGTTGCAATATTCTAATAGCAGACAGAGCAATATTTCTATAACCTAACATATGTCAAAATATCAGATACAGTTTTTGCAGCAGATGTTTTCTGTTCTATACCAGAGTTGCTTTACCAAAGAGACAAACTGTTAAAAATTACCTTTACAAAAAACAATCTAAGTGGTAAAAAGAGGCACAAACAGCAAAGAGTCGCAATAAAGCTTGGTTTGAAGTGGTAAAAATTGAAAAAAAGCCACAAATATTGACATTTCAAATGGGACAAAATCTGGAAAGTACTTAATATGTAGCAAAAAATGGTCCAAAAGTGGCAGAAAAAAGAGTGAAAAGTTCCTAAAATCTCCAAAAAGCCATTTGAAATTTGGAGGAAACTTTAAAGAATTCAGAAAGTAGCAAAAATAGTGGGAAAAAAAATGAAAAAGTCTATAAAAATGGCAAGAAAGTTGGAGTTTAACTTGAAAAATATTCAGTTTGTTGGTCCAAAAGGTGCAAAAAAATAGTGAAAAGTTTCAAAAATGGGCAAAAACAACAGAAATTGGCAAGAAAATTGGGAATGAACCTGGAAAATAGAGAGAATGTATTAAAAAGTGGTCCAAAAATAGGTGAAAAGGGACTAATATGGACAAAAAGCAGTCACAGTAGGAGTCATAGTTGTTTGTTGTTGTTGTTGTTGTTGTGCTGTAATTAATGTAACTGTTCATGTTCTACAATGTGTTTGTTTGAAAACATATAAGATAAGAACCTAGAAATAGTCGCACAAAAAAATCTCAATTGCTATATAGGAAGTAATAATTGGAATTAGATTATTTTTGGGAATCGTTTAGCGATTGGTCAACTGGAAAAAAGACTCTTTTTTTTTTGCGCTGGTGCCAACAGCAGCTTTGCTTTTTGATGGTACAGCAGAAAATTCAGCCCCACACTCGCTTCTCCATGTTCATCACTCTGGAGATTTAAGAGAGAGGTGAATAGGTCATGATGGGGAAAGAGGGCGAAAGAAAAATGGAGGAGAGAGAGAAAGAAGAGGAGACAGGAGGGGGGGGTTATCAGGAACAGAGGAGACATAATACATCAGTTATTGGGGGTGGGGCGGTGGTAATGGCAGGTTAAGGGAGTTAGAGGAGAGGAAAAGAGGACACAGAGGTAATAACAATACCTCTGCTCCCTTCCTGTCTTTCTTATCACATCCCTACTTTCATTTCATCTTCATCCTGGTGTTAGGGTTCAAATATGTGAGCAGAGTTAAAGCTGCTGCAATTTCATCTCCACGGAAATGAAAAAAGGGAGAGGGAGAGAGATGGAGTAGGAGCCAGAGAAGGAGGTTGTTTTTTTTTTTTATTTTGAGGTTAGTTACTTTGTTTTCTTGTGCCATGCCACAGCTCGCAGCGCAGAGGGATCGTTTACACCACGTCCACATTTAAAGTGATCCCTCCTTTGATGTGCTGCTGCTGAAGTGGCCCACAACACAAAAAACCCCAAACTAATCCGTACGAGGAAGGAAATACGTGTACACAAACCTGTCATCTCAAATGCTCGTTCTCTTTTCTTGATTTCATTCTCCCTCCATCTCTTTAGAAGCCGAGCTGGCCCCCAAACGTGAGGTCCCGACGGGCGAGGCCACAGCCCTGGAGGCTCTGCTGAGGGGGGACAACACACTGGAGAAAAAAAGCAACATCGCTAAAGAAGAGGAGACATTGCTGGAAATCCAGGTGATTTATTTGTAAAATGTGCGGATGTTTTCACTGCTCACCTTGAGTTATCCTCCTTTGTTTTGCACCACTAAGTTGCTTACGTTGGATTTTTCCCACGTGTGGAAGAAAGTCCTGGTGGAAGTTGTGTTCACACGTGCAGCCTCCTTTGAAAATTAGGAGCAAAATTATGGAAGTTTTGAGTTTATGTGAACACAGCTGACACCTCTGTATTTTACGCCGTTCACGCTCTCTCTCTCTTTCTGTATTTGTGCTCTATAGAGAGTTCTGGAGGCTGAGGAAAATGGAGACAGTTTCCAAGATGACGATGACTTTGAGCTGGATACTCCGAAGAGAAAGAGCAGAAACAGAGGCAAAGTGAGCGTCAAAGTGTTTCTGTTGGGCTTTCTGACAAAAAAAGTAGAATATTCTGTTCATCAGCTGATCAAAAGTTTAAGACCACAACCTTTAAGAGCAAAATCTGTACAAAAATGTGGATTCAACATCATTTTCTGTCAGGTGTTTACACTGTCATGACCTCCTGATGGCAAAGGCTAAAAGTTTTCTCTCTTTGGACGTGGTCGGATTGTTGAGCTGCGTAAACAACGACTCACAACGCAACGCTATCACTGCTGAGGTGTGACGCAGAAAGACAGACATTTGGAATTTCTTCAAAGATCCTGAGGGTTATGGAACAAAAAAGTCAAGTCTTAGACTCAAAAATGTTTCAACAGTGCTGAGCTCGAAGATCTGATTGGCTGTTGGTCAAGACAAGGGACGATCCTCGACCCAAAATAAAGGTCGTTACTGGAGTCGACTGCAGCCCAATAACCATCAGGTGGCGTCTGAGAGAGAAGAACTTTAAGAACAAAAACCTCTCCAAAGACCTGGTCTTCTTCCACTAAATTGCATGTTGGACTTTGACAGAAAGCAGCAAACATGAGACATAAAAAGGCAAAAGAAAAATTGAATCTTGATGGTCCTGATGGCGTCCAACGTTACTGTCATGACAAGGAGATCCCACTGAGATGTTTTCTAGGCGGCGCAGTGGAGCGGGCGCCATAGTGATCTGCTTTTTCCTTCAATGAAACAATGGAGCCGACAGTTGTACAGGGACGTCATATGTGGAGATGTTTCAGGGGGCGTCCTTCATGACTGAGGGCCCTGGTCTGTGAGCTAATGACTGGGTTTTTCATACAGACAATACTGCAGTTCACAATGGTCACTTGACAAATGACTTCTTCTTCTTCAAGAGGAATAATCTCATTCTTTTGGAGCATCCTGCATGTTCCTCTGATCTAAATCACATTTGGAACATTATGAGATGGATGGAGAGGGAAGTTCACAAAAATGGACGTCAGTTTCAGACAGTGGATGCATAACATGAAGCCATTGCTCATTACTGAGTCTCCTTTTTACACTTTTCTTTCTAATTCAGGGGTTTTCAGGATGTCTTGAGCTGTGGTCTTAAACTTTTGATCGGCTCATGAATTGCTTACCAAGGCTTTTTTTTGTCTCACTCTCACTTCTCCAGGCTTGAGCTAAATCATTCAGGCAGCAGAGGTTTAAACCATCAGATGTGTCTTATTTCTGTTTCAGAACCGAGGATCCAGTCGCAGAAGGTCAGAGCCTGTAAACACTGATGATCAGGACAAACCCTACGTCTGTGACAGTAAGAGAAAAAAACAGTTTCATTCTTTTTAAATCATGTGATCGTTGTCTCCAGCTTCTGTGTACACGTTACTTTACCGTACTCCAGATTCATGCTGTTTGTTAAAGCCAGAGGAAATACAAGAGCTACGTTTGTTAAGTTAATGTCCTCATGATGTCACTTTAGGATGTTTTTTTGCCTGCTCCAAAGTTTTAGGTCACATGGTTAGAAAAGTGAGAAAAATCCAGCAGCCCAGTTAAATTCTTTCACCCCTCAATGATGGTCCCTTCTCCTCCTGTTTCTGAGAGCAGTCCTCTGCAGCATGAAGAATGGGTTTGCTGTTTATCCAGACCTGACTAGCATGTCACTGGCGTACTTGGGCAGAATCCCTCAGGCATGGGGACGTGGACGGAGATAGCCTCGCTCAAACAAATTAATCTCATCCTCATTTTGTGTCTTGTTCTGTCTTTCCTTTATTATTTTGCTTTTGTGTCTTCTCTGTTCCAGATAGATACAAACAAAAGCATAACTCAAAAAAGGCTGAAGAAGGTATCTGAAACTGTCGCCATCTTGTCTTTCTAGCGGCTCCGTGAACTGTCTTTTACGATCGGCCTTCTTGCTCATGGGCATCTGGTGTGGGAATGGCTGACTGATTGCTAAACTTCCAGAGATTTCTGCTGATTTAAACGCTTCCTGCTAGTCCGGGGCATCTGCTCTTGAGTTCACTGCAAGCATTGCATGACACTAACGCTACGCTCTGTGCCTTCATGCTTGCTCATTGCAAGGCATGCATCAAGTAATGCTCGAATAGCAGCTGTTGTCGCACTGGATGATGCATGTTTCTCAAGGCCTTACTAGCAGTGATGTGATCCACAGATGTAGCCATTGTAGAAGTGTTTACAGTGGGTGGAATTTCTTGAAATTTTCACATGGATCCATTTTTAACCATGTGGTTGGATTGGCAGTGCGTTTAGAAAGACATGGAGAAGCTTTGTGGTAAAATATGCTAATCTGGTTACAGAGGAATGGCTGCAGATTTGGTTGAATGAAGAAAAGCAGCAGAACTGAACAGAAAAAAGAGACTTCTATGATGGCTACAGCTCTAGTGTGATAGTGAAAAACCCCAAGAGCTCCTGCAGTAGTAGACTGTAGAGCCTAGTCTCCCTATAATTAGAGTACAACATGTCTCCAAACCAATCCTCTCTTTGTATTTTAGACTTTTGACTTCATGGCTTCACTGAGCAAGAAAGGCTGGATCAAAAGTTGCCTTTTGAGCTGTTTCCAGAAGCAGCTGTTGGGAGTTTCTTAAGAGTCTGGCCTCCCTTTAGTAGATGTCTGTCCTGTCTAATGATTAAACTTTTCTATCCATAATTAAAGATAACCGAAAAACAGTTTTTGAACCGCATGTGTACACCTCATCAAAATCTTCACACCAGATAAAAAGTTACACAAATTTACATTTTCTGTTGTTGGTTCTTAAAAAGGTTCTAAGTAGAGTTTCAAACTGTAAAAAGAAGAAAGCTGATCAAAAGTTTAGGACCACAGCTCAAAAAAATTCTGAAAAACCCATAAAACAGGAATAAAATTATGAAAAAGGACTTAGTAATGAGGAGCTACACCTTTCTTGTTGATCACTTCAAAAATGCTCCAAGTGGTGAAGATGCTTCATGTTTGGCATCCAGTGTCTGGAACTGACGTCCATTTTTTGTAAACTTCCCTCTTCATCCATCCCATAATGTTCTCAATGTGATTCAGATCAGGGGAATAAGCAGGACGCTCCAAAAGAGTGAGATTATTCCTCTGAAAGAAGAAGAAGTCCTTTGTCAGGCGAACATTGTGAACTGCAGCGTTGTCCTGATGAAAAACCCAGTCATTTACACATAGACCAGGGCCCTCAGTCATGAAGGACGCCCTCTGCAACATCTCCACATAGCTGTTGTTTGACGCCCCTACACAACCGTCAGCTCCATTGTTTCATTGACCATTGACCGGCCACTTAGAAAACATCTCAGTGGGATCTCCTTGTAATGACAGTAACGTTGGACGCCATAAGGACCATCAAGGTTCAATTTTTCGCCTCAGAGAATCAAACTTTCTTCCACCTTTCAATGTCCCATGTTTACTTCTCTCTGTCAAAGTCCAAACAGGCAATTTAGTGGAAGGAGACGAGGCCTTTGAAGAGGATTTTCTTCTTAAAGCTCCTCTCTCTCAGACTCAGTCCGATGGTTATTGGGCTGCACTCGGCTCCAGTAACGTCCAGTAATTTTGGTCAAGGATCGTCCCGTGTCTTGACAGACAGCAAAATGGATCCTCCAGCTCAGAACTGGTGAAACATTTTTGGGTCTACCACTTGACTTTTTTGTTCCATAACCCTCAGGATCTTTGAAGAAACTCCAAATGTCTGTCTTTCTGCGTCAAACCTCAGCAGTGCTGGCGTTGTGTTGTGAGTCGTTGTTCACGCAGCTCAACAATCTGACCACGTTCAAAGAGAGAAAACTTTTTAGCCTTTGCCATCAGGAGGTCATGGCAGTGTGAATACCTGACAGGGAATGACACTGAATCCACATTTTTGTGCAGATTTTGTCTTTTAAAGGCTGTGGTCTTTAACTTTTGGTCAACTGATGAACAGGCTGTTTCTCTTTACTTGTTTTCGCTTCACTCCCATTTTTTCTTTTTGTGGTTTGAAACTTTACTTTGAACTTTTTTAAGATCCAACAGTGCAAGATGTAAATTTGTGTAATTTTTCAACTGGTCTTAAAATTTGGGTCATATTTCAATTGGTCTTTAAATTTTGATCAGGAGTATACATTTCCCGCAGCAGACATCATAAACCTTAAACTTAGAAGGCTGAAAAAGTTTTAACATTAAGGTAAAGTCAGGAAAGTGCAACCTTAGATGGGTGGACTTAACAGTTTCTGACTCATTTTAGTCTCAAACACATAATATGATGATATGATGAAGTTTTGTCAGCTAATCCTCCATAAAATCTGATATTTCTAGCTCAGACAGTTGATTTTACAGGACTCTGCTGCACTTATAATAGCTCTTCTACTGCATAATTCACAAGGTTTTACATTCCTGTAATTGACCTGTGATGTTTTATTTTTAGTCTGTGGAAAGCGCTACAAGAACCGGCCAGGCTTGAGCTACCACTACACCCACACCCACCTGGCAGAGGAAGAGGGTGAGGAGGAGAAGGAGACAGAGATGGCTCCGTCTCCCCCACGATACTCAGACAACCACAAGCGTAAGATGCTGGATGTTATTTAATTACAGGACAACATCATGTTTCACAAAGGCTCCTCTCAGGGACGTCCATGTCCACTTTTCCAAATCAAAGTTGACTGACAGCTCTTTTTTTTTGTATTTATTGCTTCATGTTGACAGCTCAGAAAGGCCCAGACGGTGTGATCATCCCCAACGACTACTGTGACTTCTGTCTGGGTGACCAGGACTCAAACAGAAAGACGGGCCAGGCCGAGGAGCTGGTGTCCTGCTCCGACTGTGGGCGCTCTGGTGAGTCCCAAGTATCCACAACATGAAGAAATCACTACAAATTAAGACACAGCTTCACCTTCTTCCTACTTTCTCACCCTTCAGGTCACCCCACATGTCTGCAGTTTACTGACAACATGATGCAGGCGGTGAGGACGTACCAGTGGCAGTGCATAGAGTGCAAATCCTGCAGTCTGTGTGGCACCTCAGAGAATGACGTAAGCATTCGACATCACATATTGTTGCCCTCTTAAACTAACGGCCTAAGTCACGTTCTCAAGTTTTTTAGGGAACAGAATAAACTGAACCAAACAGAGTACGCCATTGATTTAGGCCATTACAAAACTGCATTATCTTTCTTAATAAAGATATTGACCATTTTAGCAGAGGTGGGGAGCGTTCTAAAGAGCTGACTTGGGCCAAAATATCATTTTCCTAAAAAAGTGATTTAGGGTTTTGGTTTAAGAGGACTAAGTTAGTTTAAGGAGTCTTGTGTGACCTTGTGATGTCCAGGTGTGATGTTTTTACTCAGCTTTCCTTCAAATTTCCTGTATTAGATTCACTTCTTCGAGTTTGACTTGTTTTGTATTTTTCTTTTTGAAACCAGCTTCCATCTGAGTGAATTCAGTTTTTTACACATATGGAAGGTAGACATTAAACCTGATAAATCAGCTAGAAACTACACTTGGTGAACTTCACTACCTTTCTTTGTTCTGACCATGGACTATATATAGAATAGATGGTGTGGCTCCACCTTTTTAATTTAGAGAATTTGGGTGGTGCAAGGCAACAAAAAAAAGCGATAAACATTTTTTTTTCTTTCGAAGGTGTAATCTCTTTTTGGCTCTCTTTCTTGGAGTCTCTTATATCCCCAATAAAAACTACTCACAGCTGTCAATCATTGTAAAACGAGACTTATATCCCGGTTTTTGATGCCTCATAACTATAAAAAAACCAACTTCTTCGAAAAAAGAGGACTTTGACACAGCACAGCCAAATAACATCTTCGTACCACTACAGCGTAACAATGTGAGAAACATTTCTACGAGGTGTTATAGTTTTTTTTTTTTTTTAAGTTTTACCATCATTCATCAGGAATGCATTAGGAGACAGAGATTTTGACCTATGCTGCAGGCAGCCACTAGGGAGAGCAGTTTTTGTGGAGACCTCAGTTAGAGCTGGCTGTCATGGCGACCACTGTTTATATAGTCAATGGTTCTCTTACGGTTTGCTGCAGAACTATAATCCCCCCCTGTGTCATTTTACATAGATATTGTGATTCTCTGTCCTGGCTTCTCCTACCACTATGGCGCCCACGGCACTTGAGGACAATCAAACTTGAAGCACTTTGTTGCACTTAGTTGTTCCCTCCAGTCTAGATTCATGTGTTTCAGATAGGGTCTGGTAGTCTGCAGGTTTTCTTTGACTCCCAGAGCTCCTGACAAGCCCATCGTTAAGAGCACCTGTGCTTATCACACCTGTGTTCATCACACCTGTGCTCATCAGCCAGGCTAACTTTTAAAAGGGGTTTCTTCCCCTCACTCGGTGTGTCACACATGGACAGTTAACACCTTCAGTTGGCTGCTCTGTGTATGTGTGAGTGTTAGGAGAGTTGTGAGAGTGTGTGTGGGGGGAAAGAAAGGGTGTTTAGAGTTTTGTTTTGAGGAGTTTTAAAATCTCAGTAGGCCATTTATTTTAGTTTGTCTACCATTTTGGTAGAATCAGTGGATGGAGGAAGAGTTTTCAAAACCTCCACTCCATCTTTCAGACCCCAGAGGCCATTTTATGTTTGTTTATTTGAGGTGTGTGTTTCTTTTGTTAGTTTCCTTGACTTTGATCACTGTCATCACATCCAAGTCTTGCAGAAACATAACAATTGGGGGCTCGTCTGGGATTTGAAAGTCTTTTCTTTTGATCCTCATTTATCATTTTGTGAAATACACCAACACATGCTTGTGTTGTCTTTTGCTTTGGACAAAAACCTCCGCTAAATGAAATTGCTGAATTGTACAACCCCATTTTGAATGAAGTTGGGACTATGTGTAAAAAAAAAAAAAGACTGGGAAAGTTGATGAATGCTGGAAAAAAAGCAGTTTGGATCATTCCACAGGTGAATAAGTTCATAAGACACATTTGAGTGTCATGATTGGGTTTAAAAAAAGAGCATCCCCAAAAGGCTCAGTTCTTCACAAGCAAAGATGGGGCCAGGTTCACCACTTTGTGAATGTTTAATTGAACTCAACTTATTGTGTTTTGTGAGGAGAAAAGTTGATGTGACACAATAATGAACATACCCATGTCCCAGCTTTTTTTTTTAAAGGGGTTGTTGGCATCAATTTCAAAATGTGCAAACATTTGCACAAAAACAATTAAGTTTTCCAGTTCGAACTTTAAATATCTTGTCCTTGTGGCGTATTCAGTTGAATATAGGTTGAAGATGATTTGCAAATCATTGAATTCTGTTTTTATTTACATTTTACCCAACTTCACAACTTCACTGGAATTGGGGTTGTATATTAATCGTACTCTTCAATTAATACTTCTTCCTCATGACAGATTTTAATTCAATCTTATACATGTATTCTGTTGACATAAATCTTCTACTTTTCCTCTTTTGGACTTCATTCCCAGAGTGCTACATAGCTTTTCTTGTAATATTTCTCTTTATCTTGGAAGTCTTAATCTTTTTGCAAATATTGTAAATACATTATGTAATAAAAATGTTGTTTCTTCCTCCATCGTAGGACCAGCTGTTGTTCTGTGATGACTGTGACAGAGGATACCACATGTACTGCCTTAAGCCTCCAATGACCCAACCTCCAGAAGGTATTGCTCTCATGGCTTTAACTGCATCCAGGGGGTTGAGTCTGTGCATGTCATCATGTACTGTATGCTTGAGAGCCTGTAAAGAAAAGCTATATATAGAAGGAAAACAAACAAGAGGAACAAAGATTTTAACCCTGTGTGTATGTGTCTTTGTCTCCACAGGGAGCTGGAGCTGTCACTTGTGTCTGGACATGTTAAAAGACAAAGCCTCAGCGTACGGAGAAGCATAATCCTCACACATTCCACACGCACATACAAACGGTTTATCACACATTTCTACCTACATACTACCTGTTTGACATACGTACACGTTGGCGGGAACTTTGTCTTCAGTGGTAGCAAACACACACAGGAACAGACACTCATTCACACACACACTCCAGTGGGCATTTTCCTGCGTGCAGCTGAGCAAAACTAATAAGTCACACGACACCAGACCTGCCATTCAGTCATTTCTCTACCTCACCACTCAGCTGACGGCAAAACGCCAAAGCAAGATTTGTAACGGCCAACACTGTGTAGTACATATGTTAGTGAAACACACACCGACATAAACCAAACATGAATCTTTTCATGATTGAAACTGGTTTGAGTTGGAGGGGATTTTATTGAAGCTGTGTAAGCTCCACAGTGAGGGAACTGAAATGCTTTTGACTGATGTTTGTTTAAAAATCTCCTCCCTGCTCTCCTCCTCTCCTGTGTTTACACTCTACAGTGACATTCCTGTTTTATATCTGCACAGACTCCATACTAGTTCTGCTATAACTCACAGGTTTTGTCATCGAACGACTTTCAATATAGGTCACGACTCCCCTAAACTTCGTAGACCTTATAGAAAAGAAATTCTGCGACAGCTATAAAAGTTAGGTGTAGACACAAAACATAGGAACGTCCAATGATACCACGATTTAAACTATACAATGCTTTGACAATGTGTGTCTTGTTTCCAATAAATAAAAAACAAATTTAATCAAATTACATCTTTTTAAGGAGGTATTTTTAATGTGATTGTCCCATACTTTTTGTTATGATACACAAAAGCTGAAAAGAAATGACTGTGCACCTTTCTCATGACACCAAGACACCAATGGGAAGAAAAAAATGTTTTAAATTGAAGCAAAAATGGAGACACTGTGGCACTGATTGTTACCACTTTACTCTTAAACTGTCTGATCAAATAAAAGCTACAATGTCCCCTATATAATTTTAACAATGGGAGAGATATTAACAAGCAAAAGAAAATGATATCAAAGTATTGTAATAGCAACATCAGCTTAAAGCGTCTTGTTGAATTTCTCTTAAAGGTCATATTTCTAACTGGAATATGATTCTTATTTTCACATTGAGGCTGAATGAAGTTTTACAGACATTGAAGAGGTTCATCTTCAGCCTTGAAACACATTAATACGTGGTTCACAGACCTGTATTTCACCACAGCTTCACTTTCATATCATAGAAAAAAATAACTTTAGCACTTAAAACAAACCAACTCATCATTTCACTGATCCTCACCTACACCTAGAAACCTTTTCACAAAAAATACACAATTTACAGTGATAGTCAGTCAGAGCACAGTGTACCTTAAGCATTATTTCAAACAGAAATCATTCTAAAAGCTTGATATTTATAAAGGTAAAACTTACAAGCCAACAAAAGCTAATTGAGCACCAACAAAACCTTCTCCAGCTGACTTTTGTATTTCTGTAGCTTACTCATTTTGATTAAAAAAAAAGGTGATACAATGAAATTCAAAAACTAAAAATCAGTTTTTCATGTCCAGTATGAGGCTAACATTGTAGTTTCGCTTCTGTGCAATGAAGTCAAGTATCTTGTAACCTTGTAATTTCCCGAGCATCAGGTTTACGCCCTGGAGCGTCTGTGCGTCCACAGCCCAATTTTCTAACAACACTTAGTTTCTTTAGCTTCATGTTCCCACATTTCTTATACTTTTTCTTCAAAAACGGCCATTTATTGCCACAGCCCAATGTTCCTAAATTTCTAAGATGCTTTTGATCAAAATTGGGCCCCATGTTCCCGCGTTTCTATGATTTCCTTTTTCCTCAAAATTGGTTTTGTTGTCAAACCTCTGGAAATGAAATCAGAGATTTGGCATCTATAAGCTCTTCTTCATACTAAACCTTTTGATCAGCCTAATTTATTTTTTCTTGTAATGATTGTGAATGTCATGGTCTCTGCTGCCAATGATTGAAACAAAGTTACACGTTCAGTCATTCGTGTATAAAGTGAATAAAGTGCTTCCAAATTCTTGTGGGAGGAAAAGGGCTTAAATTGAAGGCAAATATACTGGTAGGCCAAATTTGGACCTAGATGTCCAAGAAATGTGGAAACATCAGGGTGACCTCTACTTTCTCTGGCTGGTTGATACTGTCAAATTTCAATCTTTTAACAAATAGTGTTTGATCCCAGACGAGCCCCCAATTGTTATGTTTCTGCAAGACTTGGATGTGATTTCAGTGATCAATTAGTGAATAGTGTTTAAACTATTCGCCCTGGTACTAACTAGTTAGCCTCACATTCTTACATTTGGATTGACGAAGGTTTATATTTCAAACACTTAGAACTACTTGGTTAAAACCAAAAATTTGAAAGGCTATATGGAGAGGTGACAAATTAACTAGACTGGCATTAAAAAAGAAAATATCCCTTTTTTTGGTTGGTTCTATTTCCCATGTTGTATGTGACCCCCTGACTCTGTGACCTCTCCACATCTTAGGGTTTTGGAGCTGCTCCTGTAAATGATGAATGCTGCATGTCCATCTTTAACTCTTGATTTACGACAGTTTTAAAGCAGCTGTGTGGGGAATGATAACATGTTCTGAATAAACAGTGTTTAATGGTTTGTCCTGTCTGGGAGCTGTCGCAGGTTTTTCATGCTGTGGAAAGTAAAACACATCTTGATTAAGTACTGTAGTTGTTACCTTTGCTCCAGAATAAGTTTTTATTTGAACCACTTCATGCAATTCATTGAAAATGTTCACAATGTTTTGGTACAGTTTTTCATTAATCTTTCTAACAAAACTACCATAAATAGAAGAAAAGGATTCAGGATGTTCCTCAGTGTACACGTTGTATGAAAGCCTTGACATGATATCACAAAATGCATTTGTATGATTTTGTTGTTTTACATCGTGAGTTTGTGTTGAACATTGCTTTCCCACTGACAATCATGAGCTAGCATAGATACAGTACATGTTGTTAATAATATTCAGAGTTGGTTTTTTTGTTTTGTTTTTTTTATCATTGTGCTATTTCATGCTGGGTTGAACAACCCTTTGTGTCTTCCTTATAAGATTTGCATTTCATTTTCATTTGATACCATCATTTATGGTAATTTAAAAAAAAAAAGTGTGTTGTGTTTTGTAAAAGTAAATATTCTGTTTTGTGATAAATAAAAACTTTTACATACATCTTTTTGTCATGTGTTTGGTTTCCTGTTCTCACAGATGTCTTGGTACTTTCTCAGTAATTCAGTTTGTGTTAACTTAATTCACTCACAGAAAGGTATTGACTTTTTTTTTTTACAGTAAAAAAGACCAGATGGCTGGGTTTGATAAGGATCTATTATAATCTAAGAAGCAGTAAACTATACTTTTCCATAAACCCTTGTCAAACCTATAATGGATATTTCATAAACTCTTCAGCATTACTCTATCCAGATATGCTCTTTTTTTAAGTCAGGGTGAGTCACTTACTTCAAATTACCACTAGAGTGTGCTATTGGGTTAAAAAAATGGATGGAAGATGTAGTAGTGGCCAGTGTCTAATTCTGCTAATGAATCAGTCCAACACCATAATTATCTTCATGCAGAAACTCTGAAGAGGGAATTACTACTTTCTTGGTGTTTTATACTGTCCCCTTGATACCTCTGTGGCAGCGTCACATGTTTAAAACCAAAATAAGAATCCTATTTTTCTCACAGTGTTGTTTGAAACTCACTCACTGTAAACAGATTTTACCTAAGGGTACAATAAATATTCCGATTCTGAAAAAAAAAACCCTCTTAAATCTGCTTTAATCTGGATCATTGTGTTTTATCTGCTGTCTCTTCAAGGCTCCCTGCTCCAGAAACTCTGATCGGCCGGCCTCTTGTGGTTGGTAGTGTCTGCAGAGTTATGGGGACACCTCGGTGTTTGAGGCCTGCTCCTCCGACATGTCATAAACCTCTTAGGAGACAGGTGTCAAACTCTGGCCAATGGGCAAAATTTGGCCTGCAGTACAATAAGATTAGGCCTGGGAGGCAATGCTAAATGACTCCTGTTACACAGCCTATGCACCACTAATGCTACAAACCCAACCCACCAGAGGGTTAAACTAAAATTCCATTAATAAGTTGATGCAGCCAAAGACAAGCTCATTACAAAAAAAAAAAAATCCAAAAGCCAGACATTCTGTTGTCACCATTTAATTCTCCTGAGAAAAACACACTCAAAAATCATCATAAACATGTACACTCAGTCGACACAAGATTGCATCTCAGAGCTGGTGTAGTTGATCATAAGAATGATAAAATCCTGAGGATTACCTGTTCAAAATGTGACGGTACAGGGTTTAATATGACAAATTGTCAGGTGGACTTCATCTTTGCAGTATCTCTTCATTGTTGAACCTTTCTTTACAGAGCTACAAGTGTCGCACTTGTTGGTGTATCTACAGAAACACACACTGACTCAGTAACGTACTGCTACAGCTGGACTTCTGCTCGTTATAGTATTTGTACAGAGGCAGATTAAAAATACTTCAAACAAAACTCGACAAAACTGTTCATATAAAAATGTACTCAGTTTAGTCACCTATAAATGTCACATTATATGACTTGCATCCATCTTTAGCTGTCTGATAACAGAGAACTACATAAAAAATATCATTCCTCTCTGTTTCATTCTAAGTCTTTTTTCTGTAGTGATGTTCTGGTCTCAGCAGGCGAAAGCGCTTCCAGTAATGACAGACACAAAACTGCTGGTTGGGAATTCTGGATTCCGAACGAGCTGGCCCATCATGTCTCTGCCTTTCTCTCTGAGCTCTACTGAACACATGGCTTGTTTCCAGGAACTCACCAAATTCCCACCTGGAAGACGATAAAATCAGATGAAAAACTGTAGCAGTGATACTATTGTTTGAGTTAATGTGTGTGTGTGTGTGTGTGTGTGTGTGTGTGTGTGTGTGTGTGTGTGTGTGTCTCACCCATTATATTATTGATGCTGCTCAGCCAAGAAAAGATGTATAGTAAGTGGTTCTCCTCTGGACTCATGTCAGGGATGTCAGGTGCATTATCTGCTTCCTTACAGACACAACCAACAGAGCAAAACTTTGATGAGTCAACAGGTTTAAAGAATATGATTTTTTTTCTGTAATTTTTTAATTAAAATGAAATAGCATGAATGGATTTGGTCCATACCTGCAAAACTCGTGGAGGCAGAGGGTTTACGA
The DNA here is from genome assembly GCA_008086565.1 of Thalassoma bifasciatum. Taxonomy (NCBI): domain Eukaryota; kingdom Metazoa; phylum Chordata; class Actinopteri; order Labriformes; family Labridae; genus Thalassoma; species Thalassoma bifasciatum. Next base: position 99,414 of record RPOG01001443.1, on the reverse strand, counting down.
ACTTTGAAGTTTCCAGCAAAGAGGATTGGAAGTACACGGCAGCCAAATAGTCAAAAATAGACAACCAGCTTTGGGCAAATGCCACCTCTTTAGAGGAGTAGTGGCTCCTCCTGAGAGAGAGGGAGGCAAATGAAAAAGATTAATAACATATATAAGAAGGATTTGTGGAGTAAAAATGATACAATTTTATTCATCAGTGAAATGGAAACAAAAGTTGACTGTTCTTATCAGGTGGAATAACATTTGTATGAATTTAGTGGAGCAAATTGTGCCTTACCTGCCGTTGCAAATGGAAGATGACTGAATTGAGGACATTTGGCCGGACCACAAGAGACCGAGTATGGTATCTTTTTTCTCATTATCCGGGAGAGCAGAAGCACCGACTGAGATGAGACCCTGAAATCATATCATTTGTCATATCACTTCATTAGACAGAGGGACAGAGCCTTCTCCATAGCTGCCCCCTCCCTCTGGAACTCACTCCCCACTCATATTCAAAACTGCTCCGATCCATCATCCTTCAAATCTCTGTTAAAACTCACCTTTTTAAGTTGGCTTTTAACCCGTGATTGCACTGTTGTTTTATTGTCAGAATTGTTTTAATTGATGTATGTATTTATGTATTGCTTTTAAATTGTAAAGTGTCTTTGAGTTTTGAAAAGCGCTATACAAATAAAATTTATTGTTATTATTATTATTATTATTATTATTATTATTATTATTATTATTATTATTATTATTAAGCTACATGTATATGTTCATAATTTGTACAGCATTTATCCTCAAATCATCCATGTATATATCTGTATACATATTTTTATATATACTGTCCAATTATCTGTATATTATGTCCATATCACATCATTAAGCTATCCATCTGTATTACATGTCCATAATCTGTATAGTTTTTATCCTTATATCATTTACATACTTGTGTACTTTATATGAACCCATATAGCTTCTGCATCGTACATTCACTGCACTCTATCCTCTATATAACATAATAACCTATAAAATTATATAATCTTTATTCACTAGAGCATTTGTTATCTATTATTAATTTAAATCATGTACATACAATTGATAATTGCACTCCTGCTTATTGCACTTCTGGTGAGATGCGAAACCTCATTTTGTTACTCTATGCTTGTATATGTGTAATGACAATTAAGTTGAATCTCATCTCAAATTCCACACAGAGAATATCACAGATATGACATGCACTTTCAGAAATCTGGCACCCAAACTTTGTAAAGTTGGGAGTTGGGAAAGATAGAAACCTGGTCTTTTATTACCAACTTATACTTTATAGACCTGAGCTTGTCAAATGCTTTAATATGTTGGAAACACATCTTTGTAAAATGAGGATATAACAAAAGAAGGAACTGGTGCTGGATGGTGAGCTGTAGAGTAAAAAACTTGACTTGCTAGAAAAAAAAGTGACTACAATTTTGGAATCAGCATGCCAGTTGTAACTTTAATCTGCTTAAAAATTTAACTTATCAGAATCTTTTACAAATTGTACCTCAGCCTTTTTGAGAAAACGGGGATCCTATAGTTCAAATTTGACATGATAGAGAAAAACTAAGATCATTTGTGGATTTCACACCCAAAAATTAGTTTAAGCTGTTAGACCTAACTTGACAAAAAATTTGATCCCCAGTGTTTTTATAGTCCAACATGTAATGTACAATACAACACTACAAAAAGTTTTGATATGTAGAGCAAAAGGTAAAACAATGATCTAAACTTTTTTAGTTTATTTTTATACTCATTGCACGTTCATATCTGCTGAAACTACTCGCTTTAAAATGTTATACCAATTTATTGCTTCCTCTGCCGTATTCACTCATATAGTGTTTATTCACTTGTTTATTGTTTTTATTTACTTGTTTATTGTAGTAAATACTTTGTTCATTATTTTTATGATCTGAATGCACCTTATCATGGCAGCTGTCCTTGATTTCATCATGCTACAAGTATGATGGCAATAAATCATTCTATTGTAGTCTATTCTATCAGTTTTCATATAGACTTCTGAGTCTGCCAATAAAGATGATGTTGATGATGATTAAATCAACATGAAAAAACTGATTTCAATTGAAATTTTCATTTGACATCAATTTGAATATTGTAGTTCCCTCCATCAACATAGAGAAGGTGAGGTTTATGATACTGCATCCAGTCAGCAGGGGGAGCTCTAAACCTTTTGTCTCCAAACTTGTGATTTCTATTTCAGTTTAAAGTCAATGTGTGTGTGTTTGATGTTAACAGTATCTCTTTTTTTTTTTTTTTTTTTTTACCTGGAAAAAGGCGTCCCACTTTCCCATGGCGTCAGGGTACAGAAGTGAACACTCAGCATGTGTGGTACAGTAGTCGGTTACATCATCAGGTTTTTGTAAAATAACCTGTTGAATTCAAAATAACCGGACAATAAAATGTTCAGTGGGTTATTATTTGAACAGGAAATACATTTACAGACAAAAGCAAGCAATTCTGAATATCAGCATGAGCACTACTTTCCATTCACAACAGCCTCAGTGACTTCAGGAATAGTTTCACTTTCATTTTTATGATCATGTACCTCATATNTTTTTTTTTTTTTTTTTTTTTACCTGGAAAAAGGCGTCCCACTTTCCCATGGCGTCAGGGTACAGAAGTGAACACTCAGCATGTGTGGTACAGTAGTCGGTTACATCATCAGGTTTTTGTAAAATAACCTGTTGAATTCAAAATAACCGGACAATAAAATGTTCGGTGGGTTATTATATGAACAGGAAATACATTTACAGACAAAAGCAAGCAATTCTGAATATCAGCATGAGCACTACTTTCCATTCACAACAGCCTCAGTGACTTCAGGAATAGTTTCACTTTCATTTTTATGATCATGTACCTCATATCCTTCTCCCATGAAGCCTTGCTTTGCTGCAGACAAGAAGGGCATCGCTGAGAGAAAGTAGTTCACACCTAAAGGAAAGAAAGGGAAAAAAAAAATGTATTCCTTTTGTTTGGAAGTGTGTATGTGTTTGAAAGAGTGTGAGCATCTACTCCTACTTACAGCCCCACCAGCTCTCAGGTGCAATACAGTTTGTATCTCCAGGTGTTTTCCCGCAATGTGTGGTACTGGAACCTGTTGGGTCAGCAAATCTCCCTGCAAACCAAAGTGTGTTAATTAAAGAACAGTTTGGATGCTGGCATTAAGGATTTGTAGGACACAGTAAAGATATATACTATAATTAACAGCTTGTAAATACTCTTTTGGGAGAACCAGTCTTGTTTAAAGCAGCTTCAATGGAAATAGTACATTGTATCTTACCTGAAACATGCATCCAGACCAGCTGCATTGAAAGAGACCACATAGGATTGTCTGTGGGATTAGGCCCCATTGTGATCATGAACGGGGATGTAGCATCAATTATCAGCCGACTCAAACTCAAACGGTGATTATAGTTGAAGGGGTCTGGAATCGCAACACCACCCTGTGTGGGCATCTCTGCAACTGATGACATGGTCATTGACCATCCGATGGGCATGCCATTCTCGAGGACTTCAGTGGAGCTGCTCAGAGACACAGCACAGAAGAGGAGGAGGCTGAGGACCCTCAGGGTACGCATGGCTGTGGTGCTGGGGGCTGCAGAGATACAAACGCCTGGTTAAGAGGGTCTTCCTTGCACTGAGAGCCGTCACATAGGTTTATATACTGTCACATCACATGTCCCAGAAAACGTGGAAAACACACGTGACTACATTTTGCTGTCTGTGTCACATATGAAACCTTGCTCTGCAAACATGCATGATGGATAGATAAGATAGTGTGTACATACAGCACAAAACTCTAAAAAAACTCCTTTAAACATGCAGCAGATAACCTTGCACAGATGCCCCCCCCCCCCAAGTGACACCAAAAAGCAGCCTCACAAGATGAAAATCATGATGCAAAATCCTTTTAATGTTCATCAGATTGCTCTTGCAGCATCTTTGATATCAGTTATAAATTTGCACTCTGGAAATGTGAGTTTGGAACTTTTTAGAGCGCAAACACTCTCCTCATGATAAAAAAAACTTCATGGTTGTAATAAAAAATGCAAAGGGAAAAACAGTGGGGATAAACAAAATCCTGAAGCAGATGATGCTCAAACACAACTCACAGGTTAAATTCAGTTAATGAGATGACTTTTCTTACTTTTAGTGACTTTTCTCTGTTGCACATTTTCATTGCACTGTTTAATTTAAACGTGTCTCTATTTTTTATTTTTCCTTCTGTACAAAATTTCCAAATGTCTTATTTGTAGTTATTTTACATCTGTTTTTTATATATTTGATATTTTATGTTTATTCATACCTGTTTTTGTACAGAGAGCACAGTTAAAACCAGAGTCAAATTCCTTGTATGCTTCTTGAAGATACTTGGCAATAAAGCTGATTCTGATTCTTCTATATTCCCCTCAAAATGACCATGGTTCATAACATGAGAGAAATGTTTTATAATTATCTTTAAGTTGGAAGACAAGCAGCTACTTTTGTGTTTTCTTGTGAGGCAACACGCCTCTTTTTTTTTTTTTTTTTTTTTTTTTTGGGGCTTTTCTGCCTTTAATTGGATAGAGGAGAACAGTGGATAGAGCAGGAAAGGGGGTAAAAAGTGGGGAATGACATGCGGAAAACAGGTCACAGGTGGGAATCGAACTCGGGCCACCCACTCGAGGGCGAACCTCATGGTGCGCGGCCATATCCACTAGGCCATCTGCGCCCCGCATCATGCATCCTTAACAAAAAATTGAGCTTTACAAAAACTAAATCTCGTTTTTATCCTGTTCAGATATCCGTGTCTTTAAGTGAAGAAGATGATTTCCATGGTTTTTTGATGCACATCTGGGGTCATCACACAAGTGTCCTTATTTCCAGAAAGTTATCAGCAGTTTACTGGGAAAGTTGGCCCATCTTGATAACTTCTGAAACCGTACCACTGAGGTCAGAAGTTCCTCTCAGGTCGTGTCAGCAGAGGTCACGACCTGCAGAGGTCAGTCCAAGAATAGTACATGGCCTCTCACTCATTTTTTTTTCAGTCATTTACATCACTTCATGGCAGGTATCACCTTCAAGCTTCACTGACTGGGAATTTTTCTAGAGGTCAAGGTTCATCAGTTTTTTTTTTTTAAATGATTTTTGAGTTGAGTCTTGAGGAATCACTTTTTGCATGATTTTTAAGTCAAGACTGGGATCATCACTTTTTCCATGATTTGTGAGTCAGGATTAGAGCCGTCATCTGTCATGATTTTGGGGTCATCACCATGCGCCTGCAGTATTGTAATGTAACAAAGTACAAACACTTTGTTACTGTGCTAATGTAGAATTTTCATATACAGTTGTGCCTAAAAATGTACAACCTCTCCAGCAGAATTTCAGATTTTTTTTAACCTTTTCTCAGAAACATGAATGATAACACAAAAACCTTTCTGTCACAGAGGTTTGGTGAAGACATTTATTAACAAACAACTGTGTCTTTTTAAATCATAATGACAACAGAAACTTCAAAAATGACCCTGTTCATTTTTTGCATACCCACACTGATTACAAGCAAATAGATCACAGGTGAGGATGGTTACCTTTAGTAGACATTCAAACACATTTGTGTTCACTTTTGTGCATTTATCAGGACAAAACCACCAGAGTTGTGTAAACTTCTTAACAGGGTCATTGTTGAAGTTTTTGTTGTCATTATGATTTAAGAAGAGTAAACTAGGGGCGCGGATGGCCAAGTGGATATGGCTGCGCACCATGAGGTTTGCCCTCGAGCGGGCGGCCCGGGTTCGAATCCGACCTGTGGCCATTTCCCGCATGTCACTCCCCACTCTCTCTCCCCTTTCCGACGCTATCCACTGTCCTTCTCTATCAATAAAGGCACAAAAGCCAAAAAATAACTTTAAAAAAAAGAAGAGTAAACTATTTCTTTTTCAATAAATGTCTTCACCCAACCACTAACCATGAGTGATAGAAAGGATTTTGTGTTATCATTCATATTTTCTGAGACTCTTACTCAACTTTTACTTGTATGCTACTACATTTCCCCAAGCCATTTTCATGACTCGTAACTTCAAAATTAGATAAAAAAAATTTAAGATGTAATGTCTGTTTGTCGTGTCAACTGCAAAGTACGAAGAAGAATTTCTGCATGTCTGATTATGCCACATTTTTGATGCCATTATGGGAGCATATACTGCAGACTCTTGTATGTAGTACTCAAAATAATAATCAGTGAAAGTTCAAATGTCTCACCATGACACGACTCATACAGTAACTTTTTTTTCTTTTCTTTTTAGAAAAAAACTGGATTTTTATGACTTTTAAAACCAACTGCTGAACATGAACAGACACTTTTTCAGTTTCAGCGAGTAACTCCACATCATGCCAATGTGTCCAAAATGAGGGAGATACTTTTTGACCAAAACAACAAGAATCTGTTACATGACATGAGGAACTTATGGATGACAAATCATTCATAGCATCAAGTTCAGTGACCTTTTTTTATAACGTTCTTATAAAACGAATGATATCTGTGTCATCTTTGTCAACAGTGGTCAGCCTGCCTGCTAGAAAGCATGTGTTTAGTAACCATGTAGTGTTTGCTCACTGTCTCTAAAAAAGGGTCATAGAGTCCAGAGGTGGTGAATGCAGACGATTCATAACAGTGAATTTCATCTTTGGTTCCACGTGACTCATCATCTCGTGCTCTGATAACCGAGTAAAGCACCTGTTTATATGAAACAATGTTCAGGAAGACTTTCAATGCTCAGTATGCTCTCTCCATACTTTCTGGCATTTGCCTCTTCACATTGATTTGTCTCCCCCTAATGTGACCAAAAGAGAATATTTGGCAGGTTGAAGGACCGTAACCTGTCGTCTGTTGCGTCAGCTTTGACTAACCTGTCTGAACTTGACGAACAAACTCTGTGTCCTACTGGATACACATCAACACATAAAAGCAGGTTTATAATCTCATTAGATCTAATTTCAAAGGTTTTTCATCTTTATGGCCTCTGTAACTTTGACTTCACTCTAACTTTTGTCTGACAGCTGGTGAATCTTTTAAGTCGTCACAAAAGTTGTCCACTTCACACAAATCACCTCAAGCCCACTATTCTTAAGAAAAGCACCATCCATCTGTTTAGAGCGAGTGTTATGCTCACGGTGTAGACTCATAGTGTCGCTTATTAAAGCACTAAAACGTGCATGAACTTGTCAGTAATTGTTCAGACATTCAAAAACCTTGACTATAGAAATTTTACTTCGAGAAGGAAAAAAAAAAAAACTCCAACGTGTTTTCCTCTCAAGCATCCTTCTTTGCAAGATGAGTGAAATAAATGACCCCTCATAAAAAATAAGTGGCTACATAACCAATTTCTCCCATGGTTTTCTAGAAAAAAGGGTGGCACTACTTCCCAGTATTTTCCTCTATTTTGTCAGAGAAGAACCATTTAAACTGGAATCAATGTTACATTACAGATATTTCGATTAATCAGGCTAAATCATTTAGATATAATAATAACACATTTTATTTAAAAGCGCCTTTCAAGACACCAAGATCGCTCTACAGAAGATGAACAGATTTTCACTGCCTCTGATTATCTATTTTATCTCTTTTGCACATACATCCATGCACTGTCTTATCTATATTTATATATTTAAACTGCATCCCTCTCATACGACGGAGTATTAGGGCCACATTAAGAATTATTATTTTTTTGCTTCATATCTTACTATATGAATAAAGTCAAAATTTATTTATTTTACTACAAGATTGAAGTCGAATTCAATTATTTTTCTACGAGAATAAAGTCAGACTTGTAGAATAGTATTTAACTTTGACCTTATTCTTGTAGTAAAATAATTAATTTCGACTTCAACATCGTAGTAAAATAATTTTGACTTTAAATTTGTAGTAGAGTTATTAACTTTGACTTTATTCTTGTGGTAAAACAATAAATACCGACTTCAATCTCATAGTAAAATAATAAATTTCAACTTTAATCTCATAGTAAAATAATTAATTTCGACTTAAATCTCATAGTAAAATAATTAATTTCGACTTCAATCTCTTGGAAAAATAATTTAGACTTTAAATTTGTAGTGAAGTGATTAACTTTGACTTTATTCTTGTAGTAAAATACAAAATTTTGACTTTAATTTCATAGTAAACTCATTAATTTCAACTTTAATCTCGTAGTAAAATGTGAAGTAAAAAAAAAGAATTCTTAATGTGGCCCCAATACTCCGTCATACTCTCAAGCCTTTTTTTTTTTTTTTTTTTTTAATTTCTCCTAATTTTTTTTTCAGATTTTTGTTTTGTTTCTCTCTCTTGTTTTATTGTGGCCAGGGATGCAACATTTTTTTTGTTCTGCATTGCATCTTGGTTTTATGCTGAATGACAATAAAGAATCTAATCTTTCAATCTCTATCTCTCGAAACACAACAACATAAAAACAATAGGATGAAGACTCATGTGGAGCAATTAAAGACAACACGCAGCTCTAAACAGATGGTTTTGAGTTTGGATTTGAAGGTGGGAATGATGGCAGAAATAATATGCATCAGAAATAATAATGTTTGCAGAAATGTCAGTTTCTCAGCAGCAGCATCAGACTGCATCAAGCAATGTTAGCTCCTCCCACAGTGTCCATTACTTTTTTCCAGACACCATCATCTTTTCTTCTTCTTCTTACCAACAGCAGATCAACTCTACAACACTTACTGGCTGGTGTTCAATACAAGTTATATTACTGAATATAATAATACAGAATAATAGAGACATTTTCATGTTCTTTTGATCTCTTATATGCAAAAATAACATTATATCACTTTTATATTTCAGATATTAGCAAACCTGCTTTCTATTTGATGGCATCAGAATCTGAAACCCATCATCCATGTGTGAGTAATGTCTCATTAAAGCCATAACAGTTTATGAACTGAAATAAAACAGAATGTCTCCAATAATAACTCTGTGTAATATTTCTGTAACATCCACTTTGATATATTTCAGCTTGCTAGAAAATGCTGGTTTTGTGTCAGGTTGAAGGAATTACCCACATACAGAGGCAATAATGTGTTTACAGTGCAGCAGGTGGACTACGACCCTCCGTCCACAGCTGCAGGTCATTCAACTCTCTCTTGTACCTGCAGAGTATTTCCCGTCACTCTTCACTGTCCTTTACAAACAGACCCAATAAGCCAAAAGCATATCTAAAATATAAAAACATAAACGTCTAACTCAGTGTGTGATAAAATATTTTACAGAATTCATCAGGGATCCTTAATGAACCTCATGTGTTTCAGACTCATCTGTTAAGTTTGTGTTGAAATTATGGTAAAAATATTAAACATGCCAATAAATATATAGACACAACTTCTCATCCAGTGTTTTTGCATTACATAAACTTTATAAATAACTGATAAAGTAGTGAAAAAAGACTATGATGGTTAAATCAATACTAGGACCAGAGTTCAATAATATTTTTCTGCTGGGTTAATTCTTTTGACACTGTACTAAATATTTCAATTTAAACAATCTTGTCAAAAACTATCTTTTACTTTGAGTGAGGGTTGAGGTGATATTATTTACAAGCTTTCAAGATATATGTTGTGATTTAAAACAATTCTTTTTCTCTCTATGAAGAAACCATCGTGGAAAAAAAACTCAACAACCATTTCATACATATTCAGGTGCACTCAGTGCTGCTTGTAGCTTTATTTACCATTATTTTTGCATTATTTGAATACATATTATTATTTTTTCTACCATTGATTAGATCAAACTTGATTGATTTTTTGATAATTATAAACTACCACATTCTTTTTTCTTTGAGTATTTAATCGATCTATGTTTGTGTGTGTGTTTTTGGTGTGTTTTTTCTTCAAAAAAACTATCTCGAGCATAATTTCGTGAGCAACTTGATCTCTTTTGGCCTGAAATCCTATTATTCAGTTGAAACACTTTTCCCTTTAATGCCTGAACCATCCAAAAATTGCCAGAAAGTTCTAGTTTTTCTTTTGGATCTGAGGTTTTTATTAACCCTTTGAATAAAATCCATATAAAATATTGCTAAATCATTTTGTTTTGACATATTTTATTGTATCACATTTGACTAATTTGAGTTGTTGTGGCAACTTTTATGGGTAAGGTTTTAATAATATGCATTTGTTCAATGCAGGAAAAACAAAAAATTTACAAAATAAGGAAAAAAATTGATGTCATTCTAATTGCATCTTCTTGAGTAATAGCAATAATTTTCCGGAGGAAAAAAAAAAGGGAATGCCATTTTGAAAAGGAAAATACAATCCAAGCTTCCTGTAATAGTATGATAATCCTAAAAGGGCACACAATACATTCTTCACATTTTTTACAGGTTTCTCAGGAAACTATTTATCATGTTGATGTGATAGAGGTCTTTGAAATTCATGCATTGAAAATGTTACATTTCGTAATATAGAGTTAACACTTGGTTTGTGTTATGTCCTTTCTCCCAGTTAAGAACTGTGTTTGTAACATGTTGTATATATGTTGCTTTTATTAAGTGTCTCTGTCAAGTAAACAAAAAGTACTTCACAAATAAAGATTTGTTGAGTACGTCAAAGTAACAGCTACGATAAGTGTTCCTGCCCCAAACTTTGAATCATCAGCTTAAAACATGTTATGGAGGCTTGGGGTGTTTCCAGCTCATTTATATAAAAGTAACTGTTTGATGTGAATCTGCTGTGATGTGAGTGACTTTCGTACTTCCTTATTGACGCTCCTTCCAAATAATCCAACAGTGACACCGTGCAAACTGAGGAGATCACAGGGTTTTATTTCAAGTTTTCACACGTTCATGTGTAACTCTTGTGAATGTATTAAATCAAAACACTCACAGTTCATTTTCAACACTCACTGAGGAACACATTTCATCCAAAGACTGAACATTTTACATGGCTTTTATCTTTGATGGTGTCCCACAATTAGATCAAATGACCACTAGGGGGCGCTGTATGGCTGGAGTAAAGGTTGGTGGCTGACACGTCATCATTTTTTAACTAGAATCAATGTGATGCTTTATATTTGTTGACATTGATAAATCTGTAAACTCATTTGACAGTGACAAAGTTTTCAGATCCTACAGTAAAAGTGTCATAGTTTTTGAAAATACTACCTGTCATAAGTGAAATGCTTGTGTTTCAAAACAGAATCTATCAAATGTCCCTAAAGTTGCATGAAGTGCCAGGGTATTAAACACAATTGTATCAGATGGATTGTTGTAATAATCTGTGTATTGTTTGAATTTCTTTTCTGGCTCAAAAGTAGATGGAGTTTCTGTTTGTCTCACTTTATTTAACTCAGTGCACACTCTGCAACCATTAAAGCGACGTCACTCAAGAAGCCGATGCTGTTGAAGTCAGTATTCAGCAAAACCTTCTCCAAAAGTCCTCGGCCCCTCTCTCTTGTTGACAAGTTGCACATGGCACTCTGCCAACGAGTCAGCAATCCTCCACCTGGTGGTGATACAATAATCATTATAAACATTACAAGGTTCGAAAAGCACTAAAAAAAGTGAATGGAATTTGTGTGACTTTCTCACCCACAAACGAGTTGATCTTTTGCAGCCAATAGAAGGTTTTCAGCATGTCTATCTCCTGTGTACTCAGATTGGTAATGCTTTCTAAATCAGCATCCGACTCCTTGTCATCAGAGTACAACACAGGAAACAAAGTTGACATACAGATTCTAAAAATGCCACTTGAATAAATTTACCTAGATGGAGAAAGTTTGAGTATGTACCTGCAGCATTCGACCTGGCAGATGCTCTAAGAACTTGGTGGCCAGTTCCAAATTGGAATGGAAATGTACTGCAGCAACATACCCAGCTGAGCCCAACCACATAACAGCAAATTCCTTTTCAGGGCCGGAGAGTTGCTCCATCCTAATGGAGAGGACAGATGAGAATGGAGTTCAATGATGATGCTACTCTTTGAGTGGTCAGTCAAAGGAAAGAAGCAAGTAAGTGACTAACTTCACCGTCAAATCAGAAGCAAATGTCAGTAAAGGATTTAAAGCCCCTGTGAGGACCCAATCAGTGATGCCAAAGTAGTTTCACTTTTATATATTTGCCTATTCATACGCCACAAAATAAACGCAGATTATCTTATTAAGGCCCAAGCTCGACAACGGAGTCGGCGAGTGACAAGGCCAAAACCCTCAAAAATGGCCACAAGGGGGTTAACATGCCCTGAATGTGCATATTCATGACTGGGGACAAAAACAGAACTTAGGCCACTTTGACCCCCTCATGTAACTTGCAAGTTCACCTTGGAAATCTTTAGGGTTATTATCCTTTATTTGTTTCTTTCTTTCTTCTGTGCCTTTAACCCCAAATTGCATGCCTTGAACTTACACAAAAATTCATCAAATTTGACTAACTCCCCAAATACCTGGGGAAAAATTTATCGTTCTGGTAGTGCTCCCTAGTGACCAAAACCTGCAGCCCCACCAGCTGAAACTTTTGTGCACAACTATCATACCAAGCCCTGCTGAAAAGTCTCTACTGACTATAGTTAATTTTGAACAAGAAGTTCGGAAATTTGAGCCCAGCTTTGATAATTTAAGAAGCACATATTCAAACAAACTAGTCCTTGAGTCCAGACTTTGTTTTTCAGATCATCTCCAAATTGGATATATGTTTACTAGACACATGGACAAAGTGAGTTATAAAAAGATTTTTATAGCTCGATGAGCGTGGCCAGTGGTGGTGGGCGGGTCAATCTAAAATATTGCTATATCGATAACAACGTTGGTGTCAGTATGATCAATACGTGAGCGATGAGATCAATACTTAAAATAATCAGTAAATTACTGATTTCCTAAATATGATCATGTTTCTGTGTGATAAATCTACAAGTATGCACAAGCTGTTTGATCAAAATGATACATTTTATGCTGATTAAATTAGATAATAATTGTTGATATCCAAGAACTTTCAAATTTACTGTTTCACAACAAACAGAAAAAAATAAAGCTCTTGATTATTTTCTGGTTGAAAAATTAGATTTTTACTTTTATCGATAAACAGAAATAATGGTTTTGATGAATTCTGACACTACTGGCCGCATAATTACTTAGTACCAGATCGATAACAGATTTTGCAGTATTGTACACCACTTGTGGCTGGAGTTTATGATTTTTTTGGCCAATTCACACACCTGAATAGGTCTGAATGTTGGATCAAAACCACACACGGTCACTATCACAGGCTTAGTTTCAGTCAGGTGCCCCTTAATGAGGCACCTGATGAGCGCACAAAAGTTAGGGCGAGCTTATCGCCGCTTGTGGCTTTAAGTTCTAAACGCTATTTCTCTGTATCTGTGGTATCTGCCCAATCGATCCATTTACTGCAGTGTCTCTTTGATGACACCAAGCCAGCCGGCAAAATTTAGCGCCAAATATAGGCGGTTACTAAACTACGTTACAAACTGAGTTTACAAAGTTCACTTATTCTCATGTTTTAACCAATATCCATACATAACTATGAATAGCTTGAAAAATCGCACCCCGCAAAACAAATGTCTTGAACAAAGGAAAGAAGTGTGACAGTTGGGGCCTGTGGGTGCTAGTGCTCATGGGAAATGGAGTCTATAACCTGGAAAACCTCTCCCGATTAAAGTGTAGGAATCTACATTTGCTGTTTAAATTTGTCCAGGTCTCAAAGTGGAAAATTCAACTGTTTAACTTGACGCTGAAACACCAACATGTACCAAAGATATCCACTAAATGATGAGTTATTTACAAAAATCAATAAGACTGAAGTTCCACATGTGGCCACCTGAGGCTAAGCCACAAAAAAAAAAAAAAAGTATTCTAGCCCGAAAGATTCAGTTTCTTTTAGGTGAAAACTGTACTCAGAAAAAGACAGACAGACAGACAGACAGACAGACAGACAGACAGACAGACGGATGGATTACTTGGCAGCACATGCAGAAACTGATGCATTAATTGATTCCATCTGAGCTTCCCAGTAGCGACCAAGGAGATAGTCCTTCTTGTCATTATCAGGTGCAGGAGCTCCCTCATTTTCCTTAAGAGCCTTTACCAAACAAAAAAACAAAACAGACATTACACAACCAATCCAGAAACTCCACGTGTTGAATCACAATCTCAAAACCAGGAGTTTGGGTACGGATTGATGTGTGTGTCATTCATCTACCTTGAAATACTCGTCCCATTTAGACATGGCACCAGAGAAGCGAGTTGAACAGTCAGCATATGTGGTGCAGTACTCTGTTACACCATCTTCTACACCCATCTCAACCTGAAAAATTAAAATTACCATTCATCAGAAATACATTTTAACACCTGAAGGGAACCTGGCAACAAGGATCTGGATTGTTTACGAACTCTTTGTCTTTTGGTAATTCTTTGAAAGAAAAGTTCAGCGAGGTTAGAAAAGATTAGAGACAAACAGCTTCTTTTATACCTGAAGTGCGTCCCCAAAGATTCCGTTTGCTGCAGCAGAGAGGAAAGGCAGCGCTGATACAAAGTAGTTCTCACCTGGAAGAGAGGATTATTTTCCATGTGCATTTTAGGTCTAATAAACTCGAGTTGTGCATAACATAAAATCATTGCTTGAGTCAACTCTATTTTCTTATTTAATGGGCTTAGACAGTTTTTGAAAGAATATTGTGTAAACTGAACTTACAGGACCACCAGCTCTGAGGTGAAATACATAAAGCATCTCCTTGGTCAGTGCCACAGTTCGTTGCTCCTGTTGGGTCAGCAAGACGCTCTGCAGAATCCAGACATTGACCGTGACATTAGTTTGTCTCTAGAATTTTTGGTTGTCAAAGATTTGATAGGTTTGGGTTTTTAAAAGATAAACACTTTTTGAAAAGTTTTATCTATAAGACAAACAGTAGAAGTCGTAAAGTAGTTTGTTTTAAAGGGAGGAATTTTCCTGAAGTTAAGAATTAAGAGTTAATTTAATTTTAAAATAGGGACAATACATATTAATGGATATATACATGTAAATATGCAAAATAACAAATATGCAAGTTTAGGCACGGTTGATTTTGAAATATAGAGCTCGATGCTCCTGAACATTGATTTTGAAATGAGTTTTTTCTTACTTGAGGTCGTCATCCAGCTGAGCTGAAGCGGCAGTCCAAACATAGGATTCTGATTGGCACCGGGTCCCATGAGTGCCATAAACTTATTTGTATCACTAATCATCAGTCGGTAAAAAGTCATGCGGTTCGGGACTTTCCAGGGATCAAGCTTCAAGATACCATCTTGCAGAGCCATTTCAACCTCTTGATTCCAATAATGGGGCATGCCATCTTCGCCCAGGATATCAGCAGAGCTGCTGTAAGACACGGCACATGCCAGCAGAAGGCCGAGGACTGTTAGACGCAGCATGACTGAGGAGCTGAGACTGCAGATAGGGATAGGCGTTAAGTGCAACTTCCCTGGGCTGGGATTTGCTTTATATACCCAGATGGATTTAAAATTTTGGACCCACACAAATAAAAAACACCCACATAGTGGGGCACATTAGGCCATGTGACCAGATTAGATAATATCAGTAAACAAAGCCCCAAATTTGGTCCACTCAGGTAAATAAACCCACAAGAGTTACAACACTGAGTACTCAGTAGACCTTTGTCGTTATCTGCTCACTGATATTTATTCTTTACTGTGCGACAAAATGAGCAATCACATTAGGCGAAACCTTTAAGTCTCTAGCATCCATATGTATAAATTCATCCATCAATCCATTTTCTTAACCGTCTATCCTGCTAATCAGGGTTGCGGGTGACTGGAGCCTATCCCAGCTGTCATTGGGTGAGAGGCACTGTACACCCTGGATTGGTCGCCAGTCAATCACAGGGCTGACATAGAGACAAACAACCATTCACGCACACACTCACACCTACGGTCAATTAAGAATAGTCAATTAACCTAACATGGGCATGTTTTTGGTCTGTGGGAGGAAGCCGGAGTACCCGGAGAGAACCCACACATGCACGGAGAGAACATGCAAACTCCACACAGAAAGGCCAACCATGCCTGAACGGGGAATCGAACCGGCGACCTTCTTGTTGTGAGGCTGGAGCTGTCTAAATTCATCAGTTACAAAATCTTGAAGTTAGTGTTTTTATTTTTTTCCCACATCAAAATCAATATAAATATATAACTTTTGCAGAAAAAGGTCTTAAAAATGCAATGAAGAACTTTCAGCTTGTGTTGATTCTGGTGCCCCCCTGTGAACAAAGTGGCACATCTTATTTCTTTGTCAATTTTGTCATGGACAATGGAAATCTGTTTTTTTTTTCCAAACAAAAAAATGACCCTTCTTTATTTTAACACTCAAATATAAACAATCAAGATTTTTGCCACCGGAATTTCTCTCTCTTTTCATAAGACGGATAGACATTTGCATTTATCGTTGTTGGCTTCATCACAATGAGTCCAGTGTGCTGGATTTGTATTTTCCCTTCAATCAAACTTAAAGGTGTGCCCCAGGGCTCTATGCTCGGGCCATTTCTTTTCACTATATATTATTATAACCTCCATAAAAATTTCCCTCTTGAATCTCTATTTACATTTGGCAGATAGAGCAGGAATCCATTGATCATTCCAGAAATAATTTTTTCTTCTTTGTGTAAAAAATATTATGAGGAACTTGTGTCAAAGTATAACGTCCGCAATTTAAAGGAGCTTTGTTGAGACATAGTTTTTGCCCAAATTTAGTCAAAATTCAGCAATAAAATGTCAAAATTTTGCAATAAAAAGTTGAAATTATGAGGGAAGAAACCTTACTAAGCAGCAGCTCTACTTTTGAGTGAGCTCTTGAAGAAAATCAGAGAGAAATAACTTTAATAAAGCTTCCTATGAAGCTTCAGGCACTTTTCTGTACTGACATAATCTTTGTCCTTAAAAAAACTGAACTGAACTTGTGATACAGGATAGCCAACTCTTAAATGACCATTTTGTTTGTGTGCCAACTGCCTCTGAAAACCAGAGACAAATTCTGAAAACTCAGGCCATATGAGTTCAAAGTGTTAGCCTTTGTTCCATGTGACTTTAATTATCAGACGTTTCAGTTACTGAGCGAGGGGTCAATTTAGTTGAGATAATGCGCAAAGTCTTTCCCACTTTAAAGGTCTTATTTCTGGACACAGTTAAAGGTAAATTTGATCCCAGTGGAACTATGATCCAGGTACTGACGTTGGTTTTGAAATCAACATTGAAGAAATATATATAACAGGGCTTGGTTATCAAAGATCTGCGGTCTTTCAGCTTTGCATAATCCTATTTGAACCTTGATGTACAAACATTGTTTTTTGGCCAAAGTATCACATGACCTCAGTTGACCAATTGGAGCACACATCTGTTACCTAAAATTCATCTGATGCACTTATTTGACCAATCATGTTTACAGCACGGTGAACTTCAGGACAACTCACAGTTGTGCTACTTTTTCAAACACGTGACACAGTTGGCATCCACGACTTTTTAAAAAGTTTGAATCACACCAAATGAGAGCAGTGAGCAAGAGTCATAAGTGATACTTTTTCCTCATGGTATTTAACCATAAAATGCATTTTTTTAAATGTTGCTTCATATTTCCAGAAATGGCATGACTATTTGTCTGAGTTTTTTTTTTCTTTTGATCTTCTGAACTCAGTTGAGAAACACAAAACTATTATAATGATTCAATTCCATTTATAAATCAAAGTTGCCTTCTGTGATCTCCTTTAAACATTCTATAATTTTCTCAAATATATATTCCAGCTCCTCATAACTCACAGAAAGTTCTTTGAATGATATTAAAAATGACATTTTTTTAAAATATCTTGCTTGTTTTAAATTTATTGCAAAAAAAAAAAAACTATACATATATAAAAAATATTCTTCAGTATGTGAAAGATCTTTAATCAAAATTGTATTCTTCATTTACCTTATTCCAAATCAGATCTTTTTTTTCTTTTTTTTTTCGTGCTTCTGAACAGGGAAAAATGCTTCAATGGTTTACATTTTTTTTCTTGGTTAAACAGGAAAAGGAGACCCTTATTATAAATTGTTTATTCAGAGGTAAATCTTTAAATTTAACTTGGGAAGAGATGTTGATACAGAAATTCATTGGAAAAAAAACCCAGGTTATTTATATTTTTAAAACATTTTTTGTTATGATTAAAAAAAATTGAATCCTAACTCCTGACTTTTTTTTTTAAGAATTCCAATTTATTATTTTTCCCCAGAATTCTTACATTTTTCCTCAGAATTATGACTTCTCATTTTTTTTCGCCTCAGAATTTTTTTTTTTAATCTAAGAACTCTTATTTTCAGATTTCTGGCTTCATTCCAGAATACATATTTTTTTGGCAGAATTTTTCTTTAATGTCGGTTCTTACTTTTCTGAGAATTCTGACTTTTTCCCAGTATTTTGAATTCTATCCAAGAATTTCTACTATTCATCAGGAAAAAAAAAAAAAACACATTTTTTTTTGCCCACTGACCCTCATTCCCCTTCATGTTGATACTTAAAATGTTATTGAATTATTTTTTTTATTTTTATTTTTTTTATTTTGAACATTTCACATTATACAAACTCTCAATGAGGACAGTAAAAACAAGGTACTTTCTGTTCCACAACATAACAAAATAAAACAAAATTAAAGTAAAAAAAGAACATAACAATCTGAAGACAGAGGGTTACATAATTATAAAGGCATCCATAAATAGAGAAATCAAGCAGAGAGGAGACAAAACAAGGTTCAGTGTAAAAACTTAAGGAATGATAACAAAATTTAAGTACTCTAAAATTCTAATTTAGATAAATACATGTGTGGTGGGGGACAAAAGTTTGATTTTCATTTTGAATAGCACATCGTTTGAAAAATATATGAAAATAAATGTTTATCCATCTGCTATGTACAAAATTAAATACATGTTGTAACAAGTTTGAATTATTTTTTGTTGCCGTCTCAGACTCAGCCTTTCTGGTGACGTCATCAGACGTCATGTGACTGAAGGGGGCGGGGCCAAGAGTCCGGAAACTTCCCTCCGCTTCAATTCACAAGAAAAGGTAAAGTTTTAACATTTACAATAAATGCTGTCAACCTTTAGAAATGATTCACACTGACACCTTAGCACCATAAACAGTAGAACATGGTGTTGCTTTATGTTTGTGGAACAAATAAATGTAAAGAAAGTGTTCGTCGTAGAACAAGAGGAAAATCTTTCGGGTTAATGCGACTTTGATTGAGGCTTAATGACTTTTTCACTCTGTTCACTAGAGTTGAGTTCGTACATTTAATAACCTAAATCCCAAGAAATGTCCCAGAGGAAAGTGTTTTTATTTCTGCGCAGACGTCTTGTCAGTGAACAGCTGCTGTGATTTCCGCATTTTTCTCTCTGACAGTTTTTAAAGTCGAGTAAAGAGACAAATACACACAAACAGACGGAGAGACAACAGCTGTGCAATGACACAAGAGGAGGCATTTAAAGACTTTTATGTGATTTAATTCTTCTTTCTGGCCTTAAAACAGTAGTGGTGTAATGCATAGTATTGAGAGTTTCTTAACAGATGGTTATTTACATGTTGGTCTGAGTTTGAGTCTCAATGCAGGAAGTCTGCAGAACCATCAGACAGTAAAGTAAAAAATAATCAGAAAATTCCTTTTTTTTTTTTTTGGCACTGAGATGTTTATCAACCCTTTTAATAAAATCCATGCAGAATTATATGATTTTTTGGCTTTTTCTCAGAAAATATGAATGATAACACAAAAAAAATTCTGTCACCCATGGTTAGAGGTTGGGTGAAGATATTTGTCATGGAATTTTCCTAATTCCTTATTATTCGACACAATTATCACCTTAATTTCCTCTGTATGTCTCAAACATAGTCACAGCCCTGTATTTGGCCGTAGATACACACATTCCCGTATTCTTCCAAAGTGAGGACTGTTTCTCTTGTATCAGGATGAGAGGGACATCCTAAGCTGAACTCATTGGTCTCCTAAATAGACATAACAACCTTCAGAAATGATAAATACTGAATACACAGAGAGGTCTGGCAGAATTGACTCTGCACTACACTGCGCATCCAAGTGAACTGTCTGTCTCTTCTCCTCGATCGAGCTACATAAACCTTTTCAACTTAAGTCATCTGAGTCTCCTGAGTTTTCTTCGTCAAGCGGTCAAGCTTCCAGAAAATTCCTCAACAATATTTATTAACAAACAACTGTGTTTACTCTTTTTAAATCATAATGACAACAGAAACTTCAAGAATGCCCCCTTTCATTTTTTTTATACACACACACTGATTACAAGCAAATAGATCACAGGTGAGGATGGTTACCTTTAGTAGACATTCAAACACATTTGTGTTCACTTTTGTGCATTTATCAGGACAAAACCACCAGAGTTGTGTAAACTTCTTAACAGGGTCATTTTTGAAGTTTCTCTTGTAATTATGATTTAAAAAGAGTAATTTTTTTTCCATAAATGTCTTCACCCAACCTCTAACCATGAGTGATAGAAAGGATTTTGTGTTATCATTCATATTTTCTGAGAAAAGAGAAAAGGCCAAAAAATCAGAAATTCTGCTGTGGGTGTAAACTTTTGGGCACATATTTCTTTTGGGTATATTTCTTGTATCGCTTTTGACACACTGGGCAGTTTTGCATACTATTTTTTCCATTTTAATTAAAGTTTTTTTCATGCAGAAAAAACTTAATTTGAAAAGAAATTAACTATTTTAATGTCATTCATACTACAACCTCTTGAAAATCAACCAATGATTTTCCTGGAAATATGTGAGAAAAACAATATCTTGGGCTGTTACATTAATGACCAGTTACAACATTTTGGTTTTTATTACATTTTTTTATTTAATTTTGCCAAAAAAGAGACACATTTTACAGCATGAAAGCATATTTCCAGCCTGTCTAATAATGATAACAATCATAATGCTAATAATTATAATATGAGTATGAAACGTCATCATATCCAATGTCTATATCGGCACACAGACCATACAGAATGTGATTATTTTTTTGTTACTTAGGGGGTTTAGCAGACACAAGTGTGCCATAAATAAACTGATACCCCTTTTTTGCTTGCATCAAATTTGGAATAAGTATATATTTTTCCATATTAGGATAATATTTCAAGCGTCATAATTTGATGTGTTGTCTTTGCACAATTTCTTATTCAATATAGTTTGAAAAATTTGCAGATTCTGCTTTTATTAGCATCAATTACAGTCTTTAGGGAATGGGGTGGCAAAATGCTTTTAATCTTGAGGTGTATTTGTTATAGTGTCACTTTATTAGTCTCATTTTTTTTTTCATAAAGTGATGTGTTATGTCGTTGTTTTCCTCCACAGATTTCTATCATGTCGTACCAGGCGGGGATCCCTCAGGAGCCTGGAGCTTTGGTTCACAGCATCAGCTCCAACATCCAGAAGATCACACTACTGAGTAATACACCGTACTCACACAACTTTCCAGATCACTCCCACTTTAGTGACCTGAGATGATCAATAACAGTGATTCTGTAGTAGAAGTGTTAATCTCTGTTCTCTTTCTTTTCCTCCTTTAGCTTCTGAGCTGCAGAGAGCTGTTTCTCTTCTAGGGACTGAGCAAGACAGCAGCCAGCTACGACAGACGCTGTGAGTCATTGGAGAAATCTTAAAGATAGGTGTTATCAGAAAGTCGCAAGAAGGATTTGAATGAACCATGCAGGTTAAAAATGTGTCAAACAATCAATCATTAAAAGTTACACTGGGTTAGTGCATTCAGAACAAATACAGAACAGAGCCAGCGCTGTCAACAGAGCAAATCGATCGCTTATCATCTGAAAACAGGATTTAATGTGATCTGTGTCCATCGCATCCTTTTCACTTCTCCTCTTAATGTGTGGGGAGCGTTTCTGTTCTCGCAAAATGAATAAATGGTTTACGTGATCCTTCAGGAAACAGAAACAGCAGCAAGGCAACCAGCTCGCGAAGGAGACTGACAGACTGATCAAGGCCTTCAGTGCACTTCCTGTTGGTCCTGATCAGGTACGAAACACCTTTCCTCACCCAGAATTCAAATATTCCCATTGATTTTTTTATTCTGATTTGGAACCAAAGTGTCAAATATAGTGGTTTTGTTTCACTTTTTTTCATGTTTGTTTCAGCGGCAGAGGAAGATACAGAAAGAGCGACTACTGAATGACTTCTCCACCGCTTTGAACAGCTTCCAGAAGATCCAGCGGCTGGCAGCAGACAAAGAGAGAGAGTTTGTGGCCAGAGTGAGAGCCAGCTCCAGGTTGTCTGTGAGTAACCTGCTGTGCATGTGAAAACACAGGAAAAATAATCCTTATGTAGGTTATTACCACCAGCTACAGGCGTCATCAAATGCAATTTGTTTTTGAGTCTTCTGTCCAGGTGGTTCATTCGTGTGAATGTGATTCCCCAGAAATATTTTAACCCATTGATGCATAGTGGTCACTACGGTGGACACCTATTTAAAAGTTATTTACTTCTAAATTCAATGGCCCATATATTAGCCTGTGTCAGGATATTTTTATTCATCTTAGGGCCTGAAAAAATGTGTTCAATTTTTTTCCAAACATAAATATATTTCAAAAAGAGTTATAGACAAACATTTGAGGGTGAAATAGCTTATAAACTATAAATTATTCAGTGTTAAAATGGATGAAAGAGAGTTAAAATGTTTCACAAAGCATTAAAAAAAAAGGTTATTCATGAAATTACCAAAACAAAAACAAAATCCAAATAAAGTCATATTTACATTGAGTTCATACTGTTTTATGTTGAATGCTCAGTTACAAATATTTGAAAGAAAAAAAACAGAAAACCTTTTTTCATGCCGCAAGACAAATAAAAACACTCAAGGGAAAAATCCTGACACTGACTTTAATAATTCATGCATCAGAGGGTTAAAGTTTAGAGCAAACATCCATTTCTTGAAACCTTGTCATATCCGTCGTCAAACAGAAAAGTGACTTTGACATCTCAAAAAAAAAACAAACATTGAAGCACTTATTTTAAAATGTATTCACACAATTATCAAGGATCACAAATAATCCCATGATTGTTGATAGTTGACATTACTTGGAAATTCATCATGATTTTTCTGTTGTTGGTGTTAATTAAAGGGCTATTTTCCAGGTTTTTAATACTCTTCAAAATGGGAGTGGACAAGCAAATTTATGGTTATCAGATAAGACAGTTTGAGAATGAATGGCATAGTCAGCTAGAGATGACTGTCAGCACAGAGCTGTGGCTGTGAGTCCAACCAGTAGCCACAACGTCAACACACACCGCACACTAGGCGCTCCCAAAAAGCACATATTCTACCAGCAATCCGAGATGTGGTTTTAATATATCGACAGGCAGTATCAGAGATTGGTAGTGATGCAGTAGTTTAGTAAGGATTACCAGACTCTTTAGCATCTTAGTTTTCAAAGTCAGAAACTTCCCATAGGAGTTTCCATAAAATGAGATGAGTTTTGGGACTTTTGGGGGAATTTATATTAACTGAAATGACTTTGTTAGATACATGTATCGATATCAAACATTTTGAAAGTTATTTTTTAGTTAAGATGGGACACTGGAGCTTGACTGCCTATAATAAACAGGATAGAAGCAATTATACTGTAGCGGTCTGTTCAAACTTGAGAGTCTATCAATGAAATAAAGAGCCAGGTCACGTTTGGTAAACCATAATCAGGATTCACCATCATAACATGTCATGTATCAGGGCACTGAGCTGTGAGTAGCGCTAAATGTAGCCGACTACTAAACTACCATACAAACTCACAAAGGCCTATATTTTCTATTTTGCTCCACCAGTTTAAACAACACTCAGGGCCCTATAACAAAAGGTGAACAAAAACAATAACATGTCCCCACATCATGAGTCCTAACGTGGTGCCTTCAAGTTTGAGTTTTTAGACGCTGATTTGTTGGATGTAAGATCCCAGCAAAGAGGGTTCAGTTGAGTTTAAGTTCATGGAAAGATAAGAGGGGCCATCTCCTCAACAAATATTGTAACATACACAACTCCAATGATGGAGTACCCCAACCTTTCACCTTACTCCACCTGAGTGGAGAGGACATCACTGCACAGAAGCAAAATTCACAGAACTTGTGCTTTTGGTGTCATTGAATCAAATGTGGGAGCTCTGTACATTTCAGGGTGAATCAGGGACATAACTTTGATAACTCCTGGTTCATGTCCCTGCAAAGCCACCGGTTATTAATATAAAGCTGGATCATACAAATGTTTACAGGATGCAACTTTATGTGCTTAGTGGAAGTTTTTCCAAACTCCACTGAAGATTTAATGTAGTGCAAGGCTCTATCCAGTTATTGTTTTTGTTGTTGGTGCCTCTAATTATGCTTTTTATTCATAAACATGTAAAGTTGCCAAAGCTTAGGCTCTCTCATAACTGTGCCACAGACAGAAGCTGTAATCATGACTGTTTTCATCCTCGAGAGAGCCTGCTCGCTTGGCAACTCTATCCCCTCAACGCTTATCTCACGGCACATAAAAAGAATTATTTGTTCTTACTGATAAACAGGAATGGTTTGTAACTGCTGTAGTTGGTTACAAAACCCTTGGCTTGGGAATGAAAAGACAGATTTTATTTTCCTTGTGCATTTATTCTTCTCCTCTGTGCCTAATTATGTTGTATTTTGTATTGTTTACAGTATATAATGAGTTTTAGGATCATGGGCCCTTTCAGTTTGAATAACTGTGTGCTTTTGTTGACATTAAAGAATGCGCTTATTTGCAAATATAAGCTCAGTGTGTGTAATTAATCCCTTTAATGTCTTTAAACAGGGAGGGCAGCCTGATGACAGCTTTGGAAATGTTTCTCCTTTTCCGAGGTAAATTTTCTATTTTAGTTTTAGATCTTTATAACAACTCCTTTGATTATGATCACTGAGTTAAATCCTCATTATTTTTTTCTTCAGTGACTCCCAGGCACAGGCTCAAACTGAGGCCATCACAGAAGAAGACCTAGTACTGATTCAGGAAAGAGAGTCGGCCATCAGACAGTTGGAGGTGGAATATATAACCACAAACTTGTATCATGCATCAGTGGCTGATTGTTTTTTGTCTTTTTTTGAGTTCACTACAGAATCACAGCTGTTTTTATTTTCTCTCATCAGTCTGACATCACAGATATCAATGACATCTTTAAGGACCTGGGGATGATGGTGCACGAACAGGGGGACATGATCGGTAAGCCTTTGTTTGTTTCCTGTATATCAGCCGCCATAAAAGCTGCGTTTCCACCAAACTTTCACATTCGGTTAGTTCGCACAGTTAGCAAAGGGTAATGATGGACGACATCCAGAAATTCGTCTTCTTTGTTACATTTTTTATTTCAAAAGCAATTTTCCCTACACCCAAGAACACTTCGCAACCAGATTAAGAGTAGCAAAAATAAAGAAAACAACAAGCAAAGTTAGAAAGATTAAAAAGGAGAAAAAATGGGAGTGGGTTTAGATGTAAAATGCAGTTTTGAACAGATGTGTTTTGAGTTTTGATTTGGAGAGGATTAGAGAGTCACAGTTTCTGATTTCTTGTGGGGGTGAGTTCTTGGGATTGGCATGTGGTTCTTTGTTACAAAGCACAATCAAACTTTGTTATTTTCTTATCTAGACTGGAGATTTAAACATGGCAGGGTTATGTGCTGTTCCGTATTACCACACGAGGAAGCAGCTGTTTTTTTAGCTCCACCTTTTGAGGTTGGATCAGTATGTCTACCACCCCAATAGAAAGGCACCAAAAAGTGGGACGGAACAGGTTGATCACTCAGGGATCCGTCCTGGTTTTAGTCAAAAAGAAACACCACTAAATATGTGCCGTACTGGGACAAACCAAACTGAACCACTTAGTCGAAACAGGGCTCAAGTGTGTTGTGTCAAGTCCATTTGTAATATCATTAATATAAATTTAGTAGTGCAGCTCTCAGCTTTAGCTTTGTTGTTGTGAGCCAATGCTTAAGTAGTGTTTGTGAAAATGGTGCCCAACAGGAAAACACCTTCTTCAATCCTGCTAAATGTAAAATTTGTGTTTCCCCATACAGACAGTATAGAAGCCAACGTGGAGAACGCCGACGTACATGTCCAGAGTGCTACACAGCAACTGGCTCGAGCTGCAGAATATCAGGTAAGAAGAAAAGACAGAACTGAGGACTGACAGGTGCCAAAAGAACACATTCCCAAACTGTTGGACCCAGTTATGACAAGAGGCACAGCAAGGCTGGATCAAAACAATACTGCTTTTTGTGTATCGCTAACAGAGCAAACTGTGAAAGTACCAGCCAGATAAGAGCAGGTGAAATAAAGATGTCATGTCAGGATGAGTAACAAAAACATGGATTAAGCCTACTTTTTCTTCCTACCCCACTGTGACAACTGTAAACACTGTCACTCAGGTCAAATACTGATATTCTCTGCTGAGCTAATTTAATGATAAAAAAATGGGATTTCTAAAAGAAAGCCTCTTCACAATAAAATTTAGCTGGTTTTATATTTGTAGGTAAGTAGGAGATAATTGATATTTAGGAGTCCTGGGGGTGGTAATGCGTGAACAGTGGTGGTGTGAGAAAAATTTTATCTACCAGAGTTGGGCCATGCCAAAAAAAGTAATAGAGCTGGCAGACCAAAAGTGTGTCAAAGTGTGAGCAAATGACTGCTCCACCTCCTGCACAAGGACTCTGGTAATTCAGGCGGAGAGAAGGAGGCGTAGAGAGAAAATCAAAAACGGCTGAGTCACAAGGTGAGCTGATTCACGCTGTGAGTCACTTCAGTTTATCAGCTGTCCTGAGTGTCCGTATCAAATCACACGTTATACGTATTCATTAGAAGAAAACTACATTCTGCTTTCTTTGTCTTCTTCCAGCGGGGCTACAGGAAGAAGATTTGCATCCTGGTGATAGTGCTGGCTGTAGTCGCTGTTGTTATTGGACTTATCATCTGGGGGGCTCTCAAAAACTGAGAGATTCTTCTTCTTCTTTCTTGTCCTCCACCTCTTCTCCTGTGATTTCATCAGCATGGGCAGAAAGGGTGAGACATCGTCCTCTCTCCTCCTCATGGGGGCGAGTTGTTGAGATTGTAGATTGCAGAGATCTCACTGACAGGACTGTACACTCCTGCACTGCAAAAAGCATTATTAGAGTTGGTAACCCATGATTTTAGTCACAGACACGAGACAATGCAATACACAAATATTATAAATGCTGCCTTTGTAACACTGATATTTCTACAGAAAAGTTCATGAAATTAAGTTCTTAACTGACTATATTGTACTCTATGCAGTCAGATTGCTGTGTTTTTTAAATGAGACGGTTCAGATAGACTTCTGGGTGCAATTTAGCAGCTAAAAATACAATAAGATTCATGTTTTAATGAAGCGGCTTTTTGATGCAATTTTTTGTTTTATTGTTTTTAAATTGAAAATCCTCTGGAGAACAGTATAAAAGCTCCTGAAGACCACACCACGCTCAAAAAATAAGTCATCAACTCAAGAAAATGGAGCAGATTTATTGTAAAAATTACAGCCTATAAGGACTTCCATTGAACTGTCAGATCAGCAAACGTCCTCATGATTGTGATTGTGTGCAGACTACAAGTCTTACCAAAAATACAAATTGTGTCTTTGGACAGTGATTTAATCAAAATGAAACTTTCTTGTATCGTGAAAAAAAAACAGCTGTAAAGCATGATCGACAAATTGAAATAGAAGAATGCTTGAAACACTTTAGATCATATGTAATGAGTGTAAAACATCTTTTTTCACTTTCTTAATAAGTGATTGAAAATATTGAACTTTTGAAAATATTCTACTTTGTCAAGATGCTTCTGTTTTTTATCCTGTATTTTAAATTGTTAAATTTAGAGTCAAATCTGCTTAAAACTGTTTGAATTGAGAGTTACTGTATGTAGATATTCTTAAACTTGTGGTTTGGACAAAACACTCCAAGTAGCTTAGTGAAATTACCTAGAAGGAAATTAAATGACCTGAATCACTATTGATGATTGCATATGTCAAAAAGAACATGTAGAGAGCGTAGATGAAGGACATGTTTTTGCCATTGTAGCTTTGTTTTACTGTTTAATTCATTTTTCTGGTTGGAGTGCAAGTTAAGGGTAGCCAAAGCTTTGTCTGTACATGTGGTCCAGAGGAGAGGTCACATCTTCACATAGACACTCAGAGTCAGTTCAGTCCATGGTGTAACATATTCTTATCAAAGCAAATAATTATGGAAGGTTTAATGACTCATGTGTTTCTGCACTGAAGTGACACCCCTGACTAGTAACTATTTGAAACAAAACTT
Source organism: Thalassoma bifasciatum (assembly GCA_008086565.1). NCBI lineage: Eukaryota > Metazoa > Chordata > Actinopteri > Labriformes > Labridae > Thalassoma > Thalassoma bifasciatum. The sequence goes on along the minus strand of RPOG01001443.1, from coordinate 71,021 downwards.
CTTCTAAAATTGAACAGTTTAGCATAGATTGGTGTGATAAGAATTAATCAGATAACATAAAGCAGGCCATCTGTCTGATCTATTCAACAGCTAATCAATAGTAAGTTGATGCAATGGCTCAAATACACCAGTTGCATCTCTGGTCCGGCTCTGCCTTAGGAGTTACTGCGTGTCCCACTTCATTAATAAGCCTGTATTCATCCATGTGGGGCTGCAAAACCTCAAACCTGTTGACTCCTGGCCTGACTACCTTTGGCCATTTACACAACAATGATTTAAGAGTGAAACGCAAAGGTAATGTTGCAGTTCGGCCCTTCATTTCCACAGAAAACCCTAAGGGTTTAGTCGACCCAAAGTGGAAACCTTTGTAAACAACACTCAGAATGGACTTTTTTAACGCTTGAATGTGTGCATTACACTTTAATTGCAGAAACTAAAATTGCCATGTGCAAACCAAGCGGCAACCTCCTCTGAAAAAATGAGACAACATGGAAGTGCTAAAAAGCTGCTGTTCCTCTAGTGACCACTTGAGGCTGGCTCTGGAAAATCACGTACACACAAACGCAAAGAAAGGCCATTATCAGAGCCAAAATCAGCGTATTTAAAGCCTGGTAAAAAACCTGTCTCCCGTCGCTTATTTCGCTAACGGCACACACTGTGAGGGCGGTGAATTTTTTTCGAACGCGGCCGTTTGGAAGATATTAAGATCGAGAGCTTACCCAATTAGAGCCACAGCTCAGATCACTCGTCCCAATTCCGATATGGCTGCGCCCGCCGTTTTGCTTCAAATCAGCGCTGTAGTAACAGACGGGTGACGTCACGGAGACTACGTCCATGTTTTACACAGTCTATGGTGCAAACTGGACAACTACAGTAACAATAGAAGACTGCTGTGTCAGCATTTCCATGTAACTGCAGAATTTTCTCACTGCGGTTTCAGGTGAGACGTTGCTGTGTAAACAGGGCCATAGTCAAGCTATCTGGTTTTTCCCCGGTTTATTTTATTTTGAAAATCACTGTGAGTTATTTAGTTTCTCTCCACAACTTCCAGTCCCACTTGAACTGCCCTACAGTGAATAAACGCATCACAACTTCAGTATCCTGCAAAAATAGGATGGTTGTGTGTGTCTGCTGTGATCTGACAGCCGGACCTTAAAGGAGCGGATCCAGTGTGAGTTGACACATTAACTTGAATGGAAACACATCTGATCCAGTGTGAAGCCGAACTGGAGACGCATTTGGTGTATTTCAGCCATAAACAGTGTTGCCAACTTAGCCACATTTCATACCCCGCTTTTAAATCAAATCTAGCAACTTTTCTAGAGTTTGGAGTCTCTAAAAAATAGTATGTATTGATCTTACTCTGCTCAACATGAATATTTCAGCTTTACTTTTGGGGACATGTCAAGTCATCCAATTCTCACTGTGCTAGTTCTTAAGAGCAGGTGATAGTTGTTGAATTTCTTAGAGGTAGCCTTGATGAGTACACAAGCAAGACGGATTCCTCACTCAATGGTTTGTAAGAAAATGCCCCTTAATGTTTGAATGTACCTCTCAGGAAGTCCCTGAAACTATTGTGTCTTAAGATGTTTATTGAGGTGTGCTGGTTCTCACAGCTTTCTGTGAATATTTCACCAAATTCAAACTAGTAGATGCAGTATATTGAAGCAAACACTAATAGTAATGGTTTGCTTTAACTCTGTGACTTAAAATTAAATGATGTAATGTTTATTTTTGAGGCTGCCTTTATTATGCATGTGTATAACTAACCTGAATGTAATGAATCTAAAATAAGAGAATTGATTTTTACTGAAGCGAAATGTTTTTAAATGCTGTCAAAATTATAAATAAATTGTAATATAATCTTAATGTTGTATTCATCATTTGTGTAATATACTGGTGTCCCACAGGAGGTCAGGTTTGGGTCAGATTAACGGTTCCAACAGTGAGTCTTATGAAGATAGAGAGGAAAATATTCAGGCAAGATAAATGAAAAATTCATTCCCTCACTCAACAGTTTCATCAGACAGTTGATGTTTATGAGGTGAAACTTGTTTTCAGCGCGACTGTGTATTTGTCTGCTTCTTTGGAAAAAAAATAAAGGTTCAAGTCAGGTTTTATAACCCACTTATCCCTTGTTCAAATAAAGGCAAGGAAAAAGAATGTACTGGCTGTTCTTAGTTGGTCAATTTAGTGTGTTTGCTTTAAGTGATAACATCTTATAACTGCAGGATTATTTGTGATTTGGGCTTGTAGAATGATAATTTGTTTGCTGTCTGTTGCGTAAGATCATATTCCTGTTTTCTAAGAGCAGCAACAGCTCATCTTTTCCCGGAAATAAAGGTAGCCAGTGGATAGATGGTAGTTAATATAAAAGTTTACAGGGCTTATTCAATAGTGTGTTAAACTTAACCCTTTAACTACCTCCTTGACTTAATGGTTTTGCACATTTTGAGATACTATATTTCAAGAAAAGGAGTGCCTAACTTAACTCAAACTGATTTAGCCATCTCTCCACTTGGTAGAGTATGTAATAATCTCAATAACCTTTTTTTTTGTACTACCACAGTCAAGCTGCTGGGATGAAATATTGAAGGCAAACAAATGTGCCTTTGTTTTGCGCTTGGTTTTCTTAGTTTTCTTCAATTACAAGTGAGAATGAATGTGAAAATCATTAGTTATTACAGTGTAGTCAAGATGCAAAAATGTACAAATGCAATTTTTCCTTGTTTTATGCAATATTTTTCTTGGTTGAAATAACATTGCTCAATATTTTGTGGCATACTTACAGAAATAAAAACTGTTCAGTGCCCTGAATATTGAGGAGTAATTAATTAATTTCTAAATTAGCAATTTATCTGACTTTGTCCTACTATTTGTGGTATTTGTGTGAAATTTCATACGATAACAACTGAGTGACACTTCAGTCAATGCAGCCATTGAGTAGAAGTCAATATTTTATGAATTTAAAGGTTTGTCTGAAAAAAAAGTAGTTTTTACTCATCCATTGCAATAAGGAAAACCAACAAAAATGTTTTTTTTTTTTTTTCTTTGTGGGGTAGTTGAAGGGTTAAGGTAAGAGTAAAGTTGCAAATAAGCTTCTATGCTTATATGGGGACTCCCCAGTGTTAGGAGAGGCTGTAGATGATATTCATATGTACACAAAGAAAAACAACAAACAGAAAAAAAATGAACAAGAATAAAAAAATAAGCACATTTTGTGATTTCCGGCAGACTGGGGTCTCTTATAGTGGGTTCCTTTAAGAGATGACAGGATCTCCTTCTTGAGTTGGGTCAGAATCAACAAACCTTGTATTATTCAGATTCTTTCTTTTTTTTTCATTCTACAGAAAGTTGTTATTTTTAAAAAGAAAATGTAATGTTTTCATTCTTTTTCTACAAAAATATATCTTGATGGAGATGTCAGTCAGAGGTGTTCTCTTTATGATCACTTATTATTGCTGCCAGTAGGAGGCAGTGCTGAGCTTCTTTACACAGGCCTTTTACTGTTGTGAACATAACCTCATCTGAAGTTGTGAGACTGTATAAACATGTCTTAAGATACAGTGATGGAACAAACACACTTTTAAGTTATTGCCCACTTTTTAAAATTCAGCACACATACAAGAGGTAAACAAGTTATTTTTTACACTTTACAGAGTGAAACCAAGCTCTTCGTTTGCTCAATTAGACATTTATCAAAGTGTGTCTGTTAAAGCTTTGATCACTCCCTGGAGAGAGATGTATCCGGTCCGATCTATGTTAATCAGCTTAGATCAAAGTCCAGACTGTCCTTCAGACTGGACGCTCAGTTTCAAGCCCTGCAGTAGTTATCATGAAAAAGTGTTTTTGACTGAGACAGTGAACCTCTTTATGGCTGAAGGCGCAGTTCAGTTCATTATAATTATGTTCAGATGGAGCTCTAATAACTGTGAAGTAGTACATTATTTTAAGGTCATTGAAACTGACACTCACTGAGCAGCACCTATAGCAGCAGCTGCTACCACTTTTAAGAGGAGGGCTGTGTTATTTTATCCCAAAATAATGGAAACTACAGAACTGAACTTGTACCATGAGGTTGTTAAAACATATAGGTCAGCAAATACACTGTGTGTTATGTAGAGCAAAGTACCTTGAGTATCGTGAGGCTCTGTTGCAAAGTTAGTTATCATTAATGTATAATAACATTAGCACTATGTGTTACTTAAACTTTTTACTCAGTTATTTGAAATACTCAATCTTGATTGGTCATAATCACATTATAGAGGAATTTGGTGAGACACAGAAAAAGCTCATCATGTCTTTGACGGTTGACACTGTGGCAAATCGTCCATTCCTGTTAGTTTGATAGTTTTATGTATTACACCATAATGCTTCTTTTCTCCAGCTGGTCTTGGGAGTTTTGTTTACTGGGTAAGCATTTCTAAATTAATAATTCTCATCAGCTCGTGTAAAGCTTTAGTTGGTAGTGTTTGGGAATTGAGAACCAGTTCCATCTGGTTTGAGCCATCGTTATCATTGGCATTGCATATCAATGCCTCCCACATTGTTGTGGGTGCGTTGCAGAACAGTGGCGTTTGGCATTATCAGGAGTGTTTAATGCCAGTGTTTCAGTTCAAAGGATGAACCTGTCAGCCACATGAATTTCTCCCAAAATGCCTTTAGCTTTTAAACAGAAGCAAACTGCTGATCTGATGAGTATATCACTGCAAAAACTGAAATCTAAGCAAGTCATTATGTCTTGTTTTTAGTAAAATTTGTCTTACTATTCTTCATTTGAGCCACATTTACTAGACAAGGTCATAAAAATGTCGCATTTCAAGATGAGGCATCAATTGCTTGTAACAAGTAAAAAAAAATCTGCCAATGGGATAAGATAAAAAATTCTTGTTTTAAGACATCTTTCTAATTTCAAGAAACTTCCCGGGCGAATTCGTCTTATCCCGTTGGCAGATTTTTTTTGACTTGTAACAAGCAATTTACACCTCATTTTTGTCTTAAAAAAACTTGAAATAAGACATTTTTATGACCTGGTCTGGTGAATGTGGCTCAAATTACGAACAATAAGACAATTTTTACTACAAATATGACATAATGACTTGCTTAGATTTCCGTTTTTGCAGTGTGAAACATAACTAAACTAGGACGTATTTAGGAGAATTCTTTCCATGTTTTAACAGCTAATGTACAATAACCATAGTACATTTGGTTAGTAGTAACAAGTTTACACAAGCACTCTCCAAACTGTAACACCTGTTGGCAAGAGCATTTTCGTCTTGGGGCCCAATCGTCCTCCCTATGTGTGTGAAAATGTGTATCTCCTGTTGTAACAATATTACGGTGCATGTGTCCTTTTTGTTGGTATTGTTGATAACCGACACGTCCACCTAACCTTGCAAAGCAGATGGACCTGCCTGATTCATTTTCTAAAATCCTGCAGATCCGTCTTGCCAAGCTCCATAATACTCTACGTGACACATTTAAAACTCTATTTATGTTTATCTTTATTTCTTAACCTTTCTTTACCTTTTCCCAATACCCCATGTGAAAGTGTTCGTCCTTATTGTTGTAATGGGTTTGTCTATGTTGCTCATGTGCTGAGGTGTGTTTTTTGTTTTTTCCTGATCCCAAACTGTGCCCCAGTAATGGAGTCTAGTCTGGCGTTAGGTTTTTATTTTTCTCCCTCCTTTCCCCCTATTGTTTCTTCTTCCTATGTAATGAAACGAGGTGCTGCCTGGCGAATCGACAGTTCTCTCGCTCCTGTCCTCCCAATGTTTATGTCTCTGTCTATTCTTTGTTTCTCGGATGAAACTGAAATGTATTTTTGTTGTTCTGAAACATGTTCAGTGACAATAAATGAATCTTGAATCTTGAATCTTAAAACTCAATTTATGTCTATCTTTATTTCTTTTTATATACTTTTTATATTTTTAATGGTGTTGACTCTCTTGATTGCCCATTGTGTATGTGTACAGTGCTGTGAATGTGATGGAGATGTCAATTTCCCTGATGGACACACCTAAAGGGATCAATAAAAGTACTATCTATCTATCTATCTATCTATCTATCTATCTATCTATCTATCTATCTATGGCTTGATAACGATTGGTCTTTGATGAGTGTCTTAAGTTGGACGGTCGTCCAATCACCAGCTGCTGTTTTTTTTTTTTTTTGAAGGTCCCACCTCTGAAAACATTTTCAAATGTCTCTTCCCCAGATAGACTAGTGAAATATCTCTATGGCAGATTTATTGGACAGTCAGGTTATTGACAGAGGGCTCCATCTGTAGCTATATCTGTATTTAATGTTGAGCATAAATTAGCATTAGTGGAGGTACAGTATGTTCTGTTTACTATAGTTGCTTGACTTGATTTAATGAAAAATATCATCAGTTCTTGTCAGCTATGTCACAGCCACAGTACACGTTTTCACTGCTTGTTTTTATAGTTCAGGATTTTATAGCACCTGTTTTTATAGTTTTCATGCAGCCTGCAGGTCTCAATACCCCAAAGTTTAACCATGAGGGCCAGTATAATGTAACCTTGGTTGTTGATGTCTTCAAAACTTACCTGTAACTGAGCATCCCTGTGTCCATCAGAGATCCCTGTCTTGTAATCCTGAAGGTTTGGTCCAAAGCCCAAGAGGGCCGCATTCCTCTCAGCAGCCCAGGAATGTAAACTTTATTTTGGAGTCCACCTCTGGTCCAGCAGGAGGAATGCAGAGAGTGCTGTTAAAATGTCATCTCTGAGGTGTACCCTCAGTGAAAAGAAATATTCAGAAAGAGAAAAAAAAGTCATAAATAAAGATGTGGTGAAGCTGGCACTGGATGCAAGACAACTGGCAGTAGAACAGAAAAACACGCTCATGGGTAAAGGGTTTTTAGATTTAGAGGCTCCTGTGTATTCAGGTAAATATTGATGTTTTTCTGAAGAGGAAGTAGCTCTCAGGTATGTGACAGGATGTTCCGCACTGGGAGGAAACCGCTGTACTCACCTGCTGTGTCAAAGTTAAAAATTCAGATTTGCACGCTGCTTAATCCTTTAGTTCACCTGTGCAGAGCAGTTTTTCCCTCTTGCACTAGAAAACAGATCACAAACGCCTAGAATATTTATGTACTATTTTTTAAAAGGTTAAAAAGACAGATCCACCATATTAATATAACAGCCTACTTCAGCTCCTTCAGGTCAGATGCAGCTCCAGAAAAGGCTTAATCAAGCTTATCCACCTAGGAGAGCATTAACAGACGTTTTGGCTCCCAAGAGGGCAGTTCAGTGAATTTGCCAACAAGGAGAGTACTAAGGTGCATGTTTTGGCTCTTAAGAGGGCACTTAAGCGCATGTTTTTGGGTCCCAAGCAGGAAGGCGGGTGTGATTTTCCACCCAAGAGGACAGTTTAGTGTGTTATGCCAACCAGTAGGGCACTAAGCACATGTTTTGGCTACTAAGAGGGCACAAAACAAAGTTACTGGCTACAAAAGAGAGTAGTTTAGTGTGTTTTTCACCAAAGTGGGGACTAAAGCGAGTTCTTCCAACTAGGAGGGCACTTACCATGCATTTTGGCTCCCAAATGGGCAGCTTAGCCTTTTATTTTTCATCATATAGGGCAGATCAGTGTGTTTGCCAGCCAAAGAGGACAGTTAAGTGTGCTTTGTCAACCAGGGGAGTACTTAAGTGCATGTTTTGGCTCCAAAGAGGAATCTTTAACTCATGTTTTGGCTCCCAAGAGGAATCTTTAACTCATGTTTTGGCTCTTAAGAGGGATCTTTAACTTATGTTTTGGCTCCTAAGAGGGATCTTTAACTCTAGTTTTGGCTCCCAATAAGAATCATTAAGTCATGTTTTGGCTCCCAAGAAGAATCTTTTACTTATGTTTTGGCTCCTAAGAGGGATCTTTAACTCTAGTTTTGGCTCCCAATAAGAATCATTAAGTCATGTTTTGGTTCCTAAGAGAGCAGTAAACTGTATTTGCCAACAAGGAGCGTACATAGATGCATGTTTTGGCTCTTAAGAAGGCCCTTTAGTGCATGTTTTTGGGTCCCAAGTGGGAACTCTAACTCATGTTTTGGCTCCAAATAGGCCAGTTTAGTTTGTTTTTTTCCACTTAACCTCTTGAGACCTGAGCATTTGTACAGTGTTCATTTTAATTTATCCTTGTCTTTAAGGATCAGTAAGACCTAATAAGTATAAAAACCTAACTTGGCTTTTGTACATGAAGTTATATTTCAAGTGTTATAAGTTGGCTACTAGTTTTTAGTTATAAGTGTTATTGTTCTCGCTGAAAATTGGTGTACAGTTTTGATATCACCAAAAAATGACATGGGAAGAGTCTCTATATGTGGCTGATGGATTAAAGTTTTAAGAAATTAAGTTTCATGGGTTGGAGAGGCAGATACTTAATGTGGATACCAGGTCTTAAGAGGTTAGGAGGACAGGGAGAGCATTTAGTAAGTGTTTTGGCTTTAAAGAGGGCACTTTTGGGCATGTTTTTGCTCTCAGGGGGGCAACTTAGTCCAGTTTACCGGGTTGTGCCAACCAAAGAGATACTTAAGTGCATGTTTTTGCTCCCAAGAGGGCACCGTAGTGTGTTTTTTCCACCCAAGAGGGCAGTTTAGTTTGTTTTATCCACCCGGGAGGTTACAAAACATGTGTACTGGCTCTCAAGCAGGCACTTTAGAGCATGTTTTACAATAATTGGGCCATGGGGGGGTGGGATGGGGTTGGGGCACATCACTGGTTTCTATAGTTACTGGTTCTCTGTGGTTTAAATTCTGACCTTTGGAAACATAGTTGTATCCTAGCTATGGATTTGTATTGGAGGGTAATTTGTGTTAACAGTTTCCTGAACTCTTACTTTCTCATCCTGCAGGCTTCTCCAGTTACAGCACAAATTGATTTATTTCGATTTTCACAAAGGAGCGAGTCAGACAGGCCTTCATTAGCTTCCACCTCAAATATGTTTTGCTTCATCTTTTGTGAACAAGTTAAATACCATCCTGGTTTGCTCACTTCAAATCATCTCCTTTATGTGCAGGCTGCTGTTTGTACAGAGGAATGTAAACCGGAGGAAAAATGCAGGGAGACAAACTGTGGTGACCTTGTGTAGGGTAACGGACGTCATAACGTCCAGCCGTCTCGCTGTTGGTGGGAATGAAGGATGAAGGATGGTCGGAGAAAAGCCTGGAGGCAATTGAGGAATGGATGTGTCTCCTAGGTGGCCATGCTGCTGCCCTGGAAGGATGTGGGCACTGGTCAGACCACACACACACACATGTACACACACACATAAACAGACATGCATATTAACAGGAGAAGCAAGGCCACACCAAGCTTCAAGATGAGTTATTGTTACACTCTGAACCTTCACCGTGGCAGCACCAAAGGATGTAGTCTGTTACTACGCTGATATTTGATTCTCGGTTTCTATAATGGTGGGTAGTAAATTGCGGGTGTTTGTAATGGTGGGATTCGAGGAATTTGGATTGGAAGTTTCTGTTGAACCACAGTTTCAAGGAAGGAACTGAATGAAGCAGGAAAAACATGTGAGCAGAGGAAAACTGAGCTTTTCCATCCTTCTGTACATGTTAGGTCATTAAAGAACTACAACTACATCATTTTTGTTTGTTGTTCTCCAATGGTGATGCCTAGGAGCTAAAATATCAACGTAGAAGAAATGTGGCAACTTCTTTGACAGATTCCACTGGAAGTTATTGTTGATTAATTCACTTCAAGACTTTTTTTTTTTTAGCTCTGACAAAGTGCAAATTTAATTTCAGAGGGTTTCTTACTAGAATTTATTGTTCTTAGTTAACGGCAGTTATCCTAAAGCACTTTCACTTCCCTCTGTACACCCATAAAGCCTGTTTGAAATGTGTTCAACTGGATTCTTATTTTCTTTTTTTCAATAGTGTTCTTCAAAAAAAAAAAAAAAACAGCTCCAAACTTGAACATTGAAAAGCAAGTGTGATTTGTTGGTCTCCTGTTGGAAACTCTGCTGTTGTTGTAAACAAAGTTTTTTAATCAAAGTCTGACAACCACGGCAGTGTTTCAAAGCTTAAAAATAATACATATTAAGCAGGAAATTTATCGAAAACAACAATAAAAGTGAATTTGTCAGGTATTCACACTTAAAAAGTTTTCTCTCTTTGAATGTGGTCGGATTGTTGAGCTACATAAGCTTATAACTTATATAATTTCAGTCCATTACTTCCTCTTGTTGCAGGTATTAATAATCATCTAGCCAAATCTCTCAGCTAATATAAGTCAGTTAACATAACAAATTAAACACATTTCAAGCAGCATGTACCAATATGTTTTCTGTCAAAAAAAATCCCTGTGGCTTTCCATACAGTTAATTGTAATATGATTCAAAATCCCTATGTTACTTAGATAGTTATATAAGAAAATAAAAACAACATTTTTCCTTTATATGTGTTAATTGGCACCAACAGGTCTTGGTATTTGGTTTTATACTTCCCCCACCCTTTAGTTTCCAACTGTAGTCATGATCCTGTTTTCAAAGAAAAGGCACAAAAGAACCAAAATACTCTCATTAAAAGAAAAAAAAGGCAGCTCCCATTTCTAATTTCAAAGAATATGACCTCATAATTGAGCTAATGTCCATCATCAGGACTTTGTGGGTGTGGTTTGATTAGATTTGATTAACAGAGAAGACTCAATGAGGAAACAGCTCCACATCTGTCAACACATTTCAATCCAAACATACCTGAGCTCTTACCTGTACATGTGGATAAGTTACATAACCTGTACAAACCTAGTCCCAAGTTTAATCGTCAAGAAGAAGTTTGAGACACTAGGTTTGCATTTAAAAGATTTACCTTTTCTGGTTTTGTTTTCATATGTTTAAGTGTCCCACAGACTGGAATGCACACCCAGTGTTTGTAGATCCATCCTGAGCTGGGAGTGAGTTATACCTGTTAATCAGCACCTTTGTAAAGGCTTTGACGTCAGAGCTGGACAAAGCTAACAGAACAAGAGGTGTGAAGAGTGTGTGCGTGAGTTGGTTCGGTGAGTTGGCAGGTGGGGCCGTCAGGGTCAAAGGTTAAAAGCGGTTGATGGGTGGTGCAGGGGTGAAAGCTGCTCCGCAAACACAGCTTGCTGTCACAAACACAGCAGATATATGAAACACCGCAGGCCTGAGAGGCGGACAGAGGAAGGATACGTGTGTGTGAGAGAGAGAGAGGCTACGAGGCCAAAGAGGTCGATGAGAAACTCACGAGAGGGAAAGAGCGAAGGAGGAGGCCCTGGGTTTACTCACAGTGTTGTGATATGTTCGTCATGTTTTCACACCGGGGGATTCTCAGACTGCTTCTTTCCATTTCTCTGTCTGGCCTTTACCTCCAGCTGTCATCATGTTGCTGAGTTTAGATCCCATATGAGACCAGAGTCAGCAGAGATGAAACAATATGAGATGAATATGAAGGTTAGAGATGCAAGAAGACAGAAATCACATTCTTTGAGTAAGAATAGAAAGCAGAGGTCAAAAACTGCTCTAGACACTTTTTAAAAGTTTTTTGGAGATTAGTACATTACCGACTACAAAGACTCTGTTTTTGGTATTAGTCTCCCTCATCCTCCAGTTTCTTGCTACTCGTTAAAAATGTTCGTTTCCTCCTCTGCTTCTCAGAATGTTTCCATCAAGTTTTCTATTTCTGCCCTCAGCGCACTTATGGACTCTAAACTGGTTTCATCATATCAGCAGTTATAAGTTTTCAGTTTAACTGCTTGTGTTTTAAAACTCTGACACTTGTGCTGTAATGGTGTTTAACTTCTGCCTCATATAGTTACAATCACGCAAAACGGTACAGAGCGTGTTTTAGTGAGTTGAGTTAGATCTGGAATAAAGGCATCATATAAATGAGAAGAAAAACAATGAGATAAATAAAAGGTTTGATCCATAGTGTAAGCTCAGACATAAGAACGGTATATTAATGAGATAAAATGATAGTTTACTAGAAAGTGCAATAAGATGAAAAGGAAAAAGTGCAATAAAATGATAAGGAAAGGAAAAAGTGCAATAAAATGATAGGTTAAGAAAATGTGCAGTAAGGACGAAGTGAAATAAAATGTTAGGTTAAGAAAAAGTGCAATAGGGAAAAAGTGCAACAAAATGATAGGTTAAGGAAAAGTGCAATAAGATGATAAGGAAAGGAAAAAGCGCAATGAAATGTTAGGTTAGGAAAAAGTGCATTGAGATGATAAGGAAAGGAAAAAGTGCAATAAGATGATAAGGGAAGTAAAAAGGGCAATAAAATGAAAGGTTTAGAAAAGTGCAATAAGATGAAATGGGAAGGAAAAAGTGCATTGAGATGATAAGTTACGAAAAAGTGCAATAGGGAAAAAGTGCAACAAAATGATAGGTTAAGGAAAAGTGCTATAAGATAATAAGGAAAGGAAAAAGCGCAATGAAATGTTAGGTTAGGAAAAAGTGCATTGAGATGATAAGGAAAGGAAAAAGTGCAATAAGATGATAAGGGAAGGAAAAAGTGCAATAAAATGAAAGGTTAAGAAAAGTGCAATAAGATGATTTGGGAAGGAAAAAGCGCAATGAGATGATAGGGTAAGAAAAAGTGCAATAAAATGATAAACGAAGGAAAAAGCGCAATGAAATGATAGGTTAGGAAAAAGTGCAATGAGATGATAAGGAAAGGAAAAAAGTGCAAAAAGCTGATAGGGTAAGAAAAAGTGCAATAAGATGATAGGGTAAGAAAAAGTGCAATAAGATGATAAAGGAAGGAAAAAGCGCAATAAAATAATAGGGTAAGAAAAAGTGCAATAAGATGATAAAGGAAGGAAAAAGCGCAATAAAATAATAGGGTAAGAAAAAGTGCAATAAGATGATAAAGGAAGGAAAAAAGTGCAAAAAGGTGATAGGGTAAGGAAAAGTGCATTAAATGAAAAAGGAAGGAAAACTCTGATAATATCTTTAGTTGAAGAAAAGATGCACTGAGGTGATACGATAAAATAAGAAATAGTACAATAAGCTCATTAATGAGGAAAAAGTGTAAAAAATGATATGGGAAGTAAAAATTAGCAATTAGGTGATGAGTTAAGAACAAGTTGTATGAGATGTTTCGGTAAAGACAAAGTGCACTGACATGATAAGAATACAAACTGAAATGAGATGACAGGTTTAGAAAGAGTTCAAAGATTAGGTGAGAAAAAGTACAAGGAGCTGGTGAGGTGAGAGAGGTGATTGAGATGATACAAGCAGGTGAAAAATGAGGCAACAAGATGAGAAGGAGATCAGAAGAAGTGAGTTTAAAGGGGGGTTTCATTTTCATCTGATCCTACATATAAAAACAAAGCTGTCAGTTCATCTCTCTTTTCCTCACACTTTGACATCTTACTTCATCTCCTGTCTTATTTTATCACATCTTTTTCATTGCTGTCTTCTGTCATCAGAAGAAAGCTGTTACTCAGTATACAGCAAAGGTGGAGGAGGATTATACAATACAAACACCTAAAAAAAAAAAGTCAAAAAGGATGGATGAAAAATGGATGGATGAAGCAAAAAAAAAAAAAAAAGTGGAGGTCTTTCCATGGCTGAAAAGGACAGTTTGTAATGGGGCAAACGACACGTGATCACAACTTATCACAATTTACTTAGTTATGAATCAACTGAATTAAAAAATATTCTAAAGAGATAACGAGGGGGAAAAGTGAGAAATGAGATGAGCTTCATGAGTTCAATGAAAAGAGACTTAACAATAAAAGTGTTTGAATAAGGATTACTACCTTTGTTGGCATTGATCACAGGAAAATTTAGACATTCTTCAGATACTTTGATTATTTATTTTGGGATTTGTCTCTGTGGCTTCAGGCAACATCTCCTAAACCAAAGACACACCAAAGTAAAAACACCTCGAGCAAAACTTCGACCACCTCCATCCCCGTGTTTCTGCTCTGTGACCGGTTCAATCCAACCCTCAAAGCACAAATCTGCCACCACATCAAACATTTACTTTTTAGATCTCAGTATGGACTTTACTTTTGGCCTTAATTTATCCTGGGAATATTTGCCAAGCACACATTCTGTCTTTCATCAACACGCTGCTTCACAAGTACAAAGTTACACACATCCATATCTGGCAGCTGCCCAGTGCAACCACAGTCTGCTAGTGTTGGTCCACTGGGCAGCTCCACCAGAGCAATTTGGATGTTGAGAAATTTGCTCAAGGACATTTCTATGGTATTAGCTGAGTTAGAGGAGAGCAGGTCACATTCATTTCACTGGCGTCCATTTTTCTTGGCAAATTAGGGATCCAAAGTCTCAATCATCTCATCAGCCCACTTGTCTAAACACGAGGAATGCACAAATTGGAACAAGGACCTTTGTGTAATGAAAGACATTTTGAAGAAACAATGAAGCTTTCTGTTGAAGGATTTTGGAATTCTTTCGCAGCAAATCATCAAAGGTTTCCAATCCGTCCAAAGCAATTTTATTATTCTAAAACCCAGGTTATAATACCTGCTCAAGATGTTTACTTACTTAAAACGACCACCAATAGGGATGGGATTTACGAAGACCAGTTCCCTTATTGATTGCCTTGTCACTTACTCTGTGTACAAAAGTTGGCTTTTCAGGTTTTCAATGTCAACATCTTCAGTTTATAAATACATAAATACATAAATATCCAATTGGTTGATGAGTCTGGATATTGTGAAAAAGTGCAGTAAAATGATAGGTTAAGAAAAAGTGCAATAGGTAAAAAAGGGCAACAAAATGATAGGTTAAGGAAAAGTGCAATAAGATGAAAAAGGGAGGAACAAGCACAATGAAATGTTAGGTTAGGAAAAAGTGCAATGAGATCATAAGAAAAGGAAAAAGTGCAATAAGATGATAAGGGAAGGAAAAAGTGCAATAAAATGAAAGGGTTAAGAAAAAGTGCAATAAGATGATATGGGAAGGAAAAAGTGCAATAAGATAATAAGGGAAGGAAAAAGTGCAATAAAATGAAAGGTTTAGAAAAGTGCAATAAGATGATATGGAGAGGAAAAAGGGCAATGAGATGATAGGGTAAGAAAAAGTGCAATAAGATGATAAAGGAAGAAAAAAGTGCAATGAAATGATAAGGAAAGGAAAAAGTGCAATAAAATGATAGGTTAAGAAAATGTGCAGTAAGGACGAAGTGCAATAAAATGATAGGTTAAGAAAAAGTGCAATAGGGAAAAAGTGCAACAAAATGATAGGTTAAGGAAAAGTGCAATAAGATGATAAAGGAAGGAAAAAGCGCAATGAAATGATAGGCTAGGAAAAAGTGCAATGAGATGATAAGGAAAGGAAAAAGTGCAATAAGATAATAAGGGAAGGAAAAAGTGCAATAAAATGAAAGGTATAGAAAAGTGCAATAAGATGATATGGGGAGGAAAAAGTGCAATGAGATGATAGGGTAAGAAAAAGTGCAATAAAATAATAGGGTAAGAAAAAGTGCAATAAGATGATAAAGGAAGAAAAAAGTGCAATGAAATGATAGGTTAGGAAAAAGTGCAATGAAATGATAGGCTATGAAAAAGTGCAATTAAATGATAAGGAAAGGAAAAAGTGCAATAAAATGATAGGTTAAGAAAATGTGCAGTAAGGACGAAGTGCAATAAAATGATAGGTTAAGAAAAAGTGCAATAGGGAAAAAGTGCAACAAAATGATAGGTTAAGGAAAAGTGCAATAAGATGATAAAGGAAGGAAAAAGCGCAATGAAATGATAGGTTAGGAAAAAGTGCAGTAAGATGATAAGGGAAGAAAAAAAGTGCAGTAAGATGATAAGGGAAGAAAAAAAGTGCAATAAGATGAAAGGTTAAGAAAGTGCAATAAGATGATAAGGGAAGGAAAAAGTGCAATGAGATGATAGGGTACGAAAAAGTGCAATAAAATAATAATTTTTTTCAATGTCAACATCTTGAGTATATAAATACATAAATATCCAATTGGTTGATGAGTCTGGATATTGGTGGATGTAAATAGATAAAAATGATTAAAAAATCTCTTTTTCCTCTTTTTCTTTGTTTCCTTTGAGATTGATCATTTAAAGTGGAATAGACCAGGTGTCATTAAATGATACAAAGCAATCCCAATAAAACAGCCATGATGCACATAGAAAAATATATACTATAGATGGATGAAAAACAACATTTTATCCATACAGTTTATCTATTTTTATTTGCAGTTATTCCAATGGGTACAATCAAGTATCGTTACCAGTATCAGGGATACCAGCTTAGATTTTACTGTTAGATCAGAAAGGAAATTGGTGGTGTCAAACATCTCTACTCTCTTGTATCCCCAGGGTTGAGTTGTAACACGAGTGATGTTGATGGATTGAACCATTTCTAATTGATTCTTAGCAGGAAACATTTTTTGATACTCATCCCTCGCCACAAAGTTCAAAGTTTACAGAGGTGTAACCCCGTCCAAGATTTTTCTTGGATAAAAAAAAGGAGTCTTAAAACATGCTTGTCTTTGTGGCATTGTCCCAGAGCTCCTAACGAGCCCATCATTCAGTGCACCTGTCCTCATCACACCTGTCCTCATCACACCTGTCCTCATCACACCTGTCCTCATCACACCTGTGCTCATCAGCCAGGCTAACTTTTAAAAGGGGTTTCTTCCCCTCACTTGGTGTGTGACACATGGACAGTTAACACCTTCAGTTGGCTGCTCTGTGTATGTGTGAGTGTTTGGAGAGAGTTATGAGAGTGTGTGGGGGGAAAAGAAAGGGTGTTGAGAGTTTTGTTTTCAGAGTTTAAAAATCTCAGTAGGCCATTTATTTTAGTTTGTCTACCATTTTTGGTGGAATCAGTGGATGAAGGAAGAGTTTTCAAAACCTCCACCCCATCTTTCAGACCCCAGAGGCCATTTTCTGTCTGTTCATTTGAGGTGTGTGTTTCTTTTGTTAGTTTCCTTCACTTGGTTCACTGTCATTCACATCCAAGTCTTGCAGAAACGTAGCATCAGCATGCCAAGAATGGCAGTGATACTGCAAAAATGCAATGCTAAAAAGTTGTTGTTTAGCGATTTAAGTCTACCCAAAGACTGTATAATGAGTGGACGTAACGACGTTTGGCTCAAACTGAAGCCTCCAGCAGATGCCCCGCCCCCTGGTGTCTGGCTGCAGTATAGGTCATAAGCCCCGCCTCCCCATGTATTCCAGATATGAGCCGGGAAAACTTTAAAAAATTACGATACCTCGTAGAAACGTTTCTCTCATCTTTACGTTAAGGAAGTATGACAATGTCATCTGGCTGCATGGTGTTCAGGTGTTTTTTTTTTCTGAGAAGTTAGTTTCTCATTAGTTATTGGACGTTAAAAACCGCGATATAAGTTTCGTTTTACGATAGTTGACAGCTGCCGTTCGTGAGTCGTTTTTACCGGGATATAAGAAACTTCGGGAAAGAGCCAAAAGGAGACTAAACCTTCTGAAGAAGAAGAAATAAATATTTTTATTTCTCTTTTTTACTTGGCTCCACCAGAAATTCTCTAATGCGCAGACTCTGGCTGCACAATGGCGGCTCGAGAAACAGGGTTTTTCGGCTTCAAAAACGTAGAACAGTGACAGCACGCTGTCCATTCTATAAACAGTCATTGAGTCTACCATGTTCTTATCTTTAGTGTGGCAAATGCTAACTAAGTACCTTAAACATCATAGTAGCTGAAACTGGCGAGAAAGTCTGTGCCTAACCATGGAATACATCCATCCAATCCAGTTTGACTTGTTAAGTGTGTATGTGTTTGAAACTACAGGAATTACGAAGAACTCTCTCAGCTCTGATTGATTTCTAGTTTCATGGCATTACATTGTTTTGTGGTTTTACTTGAATGGACCATGGGTGTCATAGTGGCGCAAGAGGGAAAAGTCAATAACATTTTGATTTATTATCTGTTAACTGTGGATGTCTGTAGAGAATGCAGAGGCAATCAATAAAATATTTTTTGAGAGATTTAAGTTTTGGTTCAAAGTCGTGGTCCAACCAACAGATCGGCACTGCCAGACTCCACATCCAAACCACAGTCATGGCTAAAAACATGAATCATGTAACAGCCCATCAACTTTTGTGGTTTGCGTATTATCAAAAAATGAAACGCTGAACCAACATTCAATAATTACAAAATCAAGTTTCAGACGGAAAGGGCGATTATCCCTAAATGTTTCAACTGTGGCTCAGTGTTCCAGTCAAAGAGCTCAGCGCTCACCTCCTAATAAGAACCCTTCCTTCATGCAGCAGCATGTTGCTCTGCTCAGACCAGTCTGAACTGCCCCTTGCTAGGACAGGGCCGCTCCAGCATCAAACGATATTTTTAATCAAGTGGTCAAAAGCTATTGCACAAACATTCTAAAGTAGCTTAGGTCAACAGTGTCCCAGAGCCTGTTCTGTTAGCTGGAATGCTCCTGAACGCTGCAAACAGGCCTCTCTTTGTGCTGCAGTCCAGCAGCCTCACGCCACACCGCACCGCTCTGGAATCCTGTTTGTTTTCTTTCAAATTTCTCAACCTAGTTCACTGCGATGTGGAAGCGCAGTGTGCTGTGCGTGTGTGCATTCTGTGTTTTAAGGTGATCGCTAAGTGTGCATCTGTGTTTGTACCCTTGGGTGTAACAGTATGGCTCATTGAGCATGTGCTCATTTTAAGCCGGTGCCAAACTTCACAAGATTTAAAGTAGAACATAGGAGAGGGTCGAAATATTATAAACTCTGAGCCCTTGTAAATGAAACCAGCCCCAGATGTGAAGAGTAAAAGATAGAAGCCCTTTTGGAATAAACTATCCACACTTGAGCCAATAGGTCTGTTTTTAAATTCATATTAAATTCAATAAAGGATTTTCAATAGCAGACGTTGTCCTGGTATTCCAATGTGTTTCTCATCGATGAACCAGAAGTCCTGGCAAATTGATATTGCTATTTTTTTTAACCTACATTCAGGGACAAGACAAAAAAACTTGGACGTCAATATGTTGTTTTGTAATTCTGGCCTCCCTCCACTCATTTCTAGTCAATCCACTTATCTTACCAGTAATCTGCAATTACCCACAATACAGAGGGCTTGTTAAAGCCCTAATTGCTGACTGGACAAACACCTCAGTATTTCCGTTTTTGTACTCTCAGTCCTTCTCCTCCTCCCCCTCGTTTCTGCTGTTGGCTGAGCAAACCAGAGGAATTCATTATCCTGGAAACACTTTACAGAACAGAGTGAGCCAAGCAGGGCAAGGCTATTCTTCTTTCCTGTCCTTTCTGACAATGAAACCGTTGTACACAATAGACCTATTATTGCTGCTATTGATGACTGCTGTTATTTTGGCAGATGAGCTGCAGCCCTGGCTGTCTAAGAGCTGTCTTTTCACAATTATGTACTTGAAGCCAGATGTAGACCATGCTTTGTGAGAAAAATGTTTGTCTAACAGTGATGAACCTTGATCTTTGCAAAAGGTAAAGACTTCATTTCTTTTTTTTCTTTCAGGGATTTCTTTTTTATTTCTGTGCATATGTTTAATTTGTGTGTAAAGGATAAATAAACATTGGTGCGTTCTTCCACAACCTACTACTACATATACACCTCTAATTAGCATTTTAAGACCAGCTAAGAAATGGATAGAACTAAAAACCTCTTCAAAGGCCTCATATCTTTCTTTAATGCCACTAAATTTCTCATTTGGACTTTGATAGAGAGCAGCAAACATGGGACTGAAAAGTGAAAGTACGTTTTATTCTCTGAGGAGAAAAACTTGAACCTTGACGACTCTGATGGCTTCAAACGTTGCTGGCATGACAATGAGATTCCACTTGATGGGATCTTTGAACGTGGTCGTACTGTTGAGTTGCAGAAGCAAGGCCTCTCGCAATGCAAAGCCATCGCTGCTGAGGTTGGACGCAGCAGGACAGACATTTTGAATTTTTTCAAAGTTCCCGGGGTTAACAGAACAAAAAAATCAAGTGGCAGATCCAAAAAATTTTAACCAGCGTTGAGCCCAAGGATCTGATTGTCCGTCAGGACACAGGGACGACCCTCAACCCAAATTAAGGTTGTTGCTGGGGTCTA
This sequence comes from Thalassoma bifasciatum, assembly GCA_008086565.1. NCBI lineage: Eukaryota > Metazoa > Chordata > Actinopteri > Labriformes > Labridae > Thalassoma > Thalassoma bifasciatum. The sequence continues at coordinate 50,977 of RPOG01001443.1, read as the reverse complement.
CTGCAGCCCAATAACCATCAGATGGCGTCTGAGAGAGAAGAGCTTTGAAAAAAAAATCTTCAAAGGTCTCGTCTCCTTCCACTTAATTGCCTGTTTGGACTTTGACAAAGAGCAGAAAACATGGAACATTGAAAGGTGGAAGAAAGTTTGATTCTCTGGGGAGAAAAATTTAACCTTGATGGTCCTGATGGCATCCAACGTTACTGTCATGACAAGGAGATCCCACTGAGATGTTTTCTAGGTGGCACAGTGAGCAGGGCACCATCATGATCTGCTTTTTCTTTCTATAGAAAATTGAAAACTTTGCAAACTTTTTGTATCACTCCCATTTTGTCTTTTTGCATTTTGAAACCCTGCCCCCATCCTTTTTAAGATCCAACAGTGCAAAAGGTAAATTCTTGCCATTTTTCAATTCGTCTCAAAATTTTTAGCAGTTGCACAGTTACGTAGTTGTTTGCATTTGGAAATCACACCAGCATGAAGTAGCTGAGCAAGGCCAGGTCAGAGCCGTGTACATCTTGACATGGCTGCCAATCAGTGACAGGCTCGCCAAGGAGTAATTACAGTCGTGCATAGGCAGGAAACATTCACACTCACAGCACACCTATGGGCAATTTACAGTTGTCGATTCAGCTGACCTGCATTTCTTGGACTGTTGGAGGAAATATGAGCAGTCGTTGGGACAACTCTACATGGAGAAGCTCTCCAAGTACACTGGTGAAAAAAAAGGTGCCAGACATCTCAGGTTAAGGCTCCAAATGTGTCCCAGTTAGTTACGTCCTACCCTGAAGGAACTCAACGAGGGTAACAACAGTTGTGTTGGATTGGTTTCTCTTGGCTATGATGCAGTTGGTCTGTTTGAAATAAGTTGTCCCTGTGATTAATGATACTTTTTGTTAAATGTCCAGCAGTGTGGTGAAAAGTTAAAGCCGTGAGCACATCGGAGAAGAGTGGTAAAAGGTGGAGCCCTCTGAGGAAAGTTGTGCTTTTTGGTAAGAAACTTTAGACATGAATATGACCTTACCTGGTCTGGGCACAGGGACAGAAAACAACTATAAGACAGCTGGGTGGAGACTGGCAGGACCAGTGTGCTTGTTCTAGTGCCCTCTTATTGATGTAATGTCTGACGTCAATCACACGTGAGGACATAAAGAAACAAAGGGAGCAGTGATGATTACATTATTTAAGAAGTAGAAATTGTAAAAGCTGTGTTCAGGATATGACAAGAAGTTTGGAACTTCATGCAGTTGATGCTAGTGATGGGGAGTTCAGCTCTTTTCAGAGAGCTGGTCCTTTTGTCACAGCTTCTAATTTGGTATTATTTGAAGCTTCATATTTAACCCTAACCTTACAAATATGAATGATTTGTGTATTGATTGACCCTTTGGAATTCAGTTTTTTATGAGGCCACATTTTGTGTATTTTTTACAGCTGCAAAAGCAGGCATTGTGTCACACATATTTGTGTTTTTTGCGACACGAAACTCTCTCTTATACCCTGCTGTCTGCTTTCACTCACTGAGAGAGGACATGACGCCATACCTGACAGTTTCCCCCTCTCTGCTGAAACACAATTGCATGATCCTGTATCGTCACATGTGATTGGCTGCAGTCAAAACAAAGTCCTGCCAAGTTGAAAAGCAAAACAGCTGAGCTTTCACTTAAAAGAGTCGGCTCTTCTGATTCACTACAAAGCATTGGCTCTTAGAGTCTTTTGAGCATGACACATCACTAGTTGAGACTTAAGGTGTTATGCAGATTACACCCCCAGTATTATAATGATAATTACTTTATTTATAGAGCACCTTTAAACACAACAGTTCTCACACTACTTTACAGCAGAGATCCACAGCAAAGTCAACAAACAATGAATCAAAATAGCGAAACATTGAGATGAACAATATAAATTAATAATCGGAAAGACCAAACAGAAGCAGAAGAGAAGAGAACCCAGGCAGTGCAACACCCTATAATGAGACCATGAGGACCAGAGGTGAAAAGGGGTTAAAGAAAAAAGTAAACCGGAACAATAGAGGATAAAAACAACATACGTGAAATATAGCGGTGAATGAATAAGGTAATAAAGAGGATAAAATTGGAATGCAAATGATAATTGGAGCGCTCAACTCATTAAAAATAAATAAATAAAAACAGAAGTATTGCAGTAAAATACTAATATCTGGATACTTTCTGTTGTTTTTCCATATAGAATAAATCACAGATTCTCTTAAGGGTTCATAATTTTTAATTATCTGGAAAAATGTTTTGATCTCTGCTTCTATCTTTTGTTCGTCATCCAAACATTTCTCACTCTGATGTGTTTGACTTTAGCTCCGACCCTTACAGCTTCATTTCCAGTAACCTGAGGAAATGCCTTTTCTGGGCTTTCCCACTAAATGCCACATATAGGCGGCCCCTTCTAATATACTGCAGGGTAGGCTGCTCTGAAAAAGCCCCTCCAAAATACTCTGCAGGGCGGTGTGTCCTGAAAGTCCTGCACCTGCATAAACACACCAAGCCAGCGCAGCCGCCTGCCACCCTGCCAGGCACGCTAAACCACATGTCCAAACGGCAGGAGAATAACATACCTGGGAACGGTTACCATGAGGAGGTAGAGGAGAAAGGTTCAGTTTAGACATTCTTACTGAACAGTGAGGTTTAAACTTTGCAACTTCATATGAAATATGCCAAGGAGAGAAATACAGCACAGGCCAAAAGTTTGGACACACCTTCCCATGCAATGAGTTTTTCTTTCTTTTCATGGCTATTTACTTTTATTGTAGATTCTCACTGAGGGCATCAAAACTATGAGTGAACACATGTAGATTTATGAACTTAACAAAAAAAAGGTGAAATAACTGAAAACATGTTCTATACTCTAGTTTTTTCAAAATAGCTACCCTTTACTCTGATTACTGCTTTGTATACTTTTAGCATTTTTCATGAGGTAGTCACCTGAAATGGTTTTCATTCACAGCTGAGCCTTATCAGGGTTAATTAGTGGAATTTCTTGCTTTATCAATGGGGTTGGGACCATCAGTTGTGTTGTGCAGAAGTCAGGTTAATACACAGCCAACAACTGTTAAATTTCATATAATGGCAAGAACCAATCAGCTAACTAAAGGAAAACAAGTGGCCACCATTATCGAAGAGAAATGAAGGTCAGCCAGTCCAGTAAATAGTCATGAAAATAAAAAAGACGCAAATTGAATGAGGTGTGTCCAAACTATTGGCCTGTACTGTATGTGTGAAATCAAACATGGAGCTGGAAGAGATCTGCAGCTATGAGTGAAGGAGATGGAAGAGAAATCTGACATCTTTATGGAGGGGGAATAAAATGAAAATCTCAGCGATAACATTGTGAAAGAGCGTACAAAGGGTTAACAGAAAAAATGTGTGAGGGCCCATAAGACAGGCTGCGTATTGACCTGCAGTGACGGAACACCTACCTGTCAGACGTGCCCCGTAAAAGCTCTGCTCCATGGGACAAGGCTCCATATTCACACGGCATCACACAACACCTTGTCGTTGCGTAACTGTCGCACCCTTCAATCATTGTGCTGTAAGTGAGACCTCACCAGGGGCCCCAGCAATGCATTCTGCACCGCTTTACAGCACAAGAGGCTCAGGTTTAAGCTCCGCTGGCCTCCACATCTGACCTGGAGGAGTCTTTACTGTAAAAATGTCCTTCAGAGGTGATTTACTTGAGCTGTAAACTCCTGCTCTGTTGAATTTGAAATATGAAAGGGCTGTGAAAAACGTCCATTGATCTCATCTGGGTTTGAAAGCTTAAGTATTGAATGTATGACTTAAAATGCAGCCTTGATGGCAGAAACATGTGTAGCACATCCTGGTTATAAAGAGCCACATATTTCAGGCACATTTCAGTAAAGCTTATCTTATTACCATTCTTTTTGCAGGTATCCAACCAGAGATAGGTTCTTCATGAGGCATCATGTCCTCTCTCTCGTCTGCTGATAGATTTATTCACTGAGAAAGACTGGATACAGCTGGAAAAACAGATGTGTGCTCATAGTTTCCGTTAGACACGAGACGTATCTGGGTTAAAACGAAATAACGCTTTCATCAGGGTCAAGCGTTATAAATCTTTAAAACAAAATATCCCCAAAGCAGACACGACTCAACTTTGCATTTTGTGTCTTATTTAAGTAATTAACTCAACCAAAGTGCACTGAAGGAAAATTTACTTAACCTCTTAAGACCTTAGCGTTTGTCTGCTGTGCATTTCTTATTCCTCCATGCTTTTTCGGATCAGTAAGACCTAAGAAGTATAAAAACTAAACTTGGTCTTTGTACAGGAAGTTACATTTTTAGTATTAGTTAGCCACTAGTTTTTAGTTATCAGTGTTATTGTTCATAGCTACACTGAAAATGGGTCTCAAGGTTTAATATCACCAAAAGATGATGTGGGAAGTGTCCCTAAATGAAGTTTCATGGGTCTGAGAGGCAGAAATGTCATGTTCACATATGTGGACGCCAGGTCTTGCGAGGTTAAATTAAACATATTTTTCAACCAGTGTTTTCCATATGTTATCAACCAATTTAGAGTCATATCTGGGATTGTAAGGCATCTGTAAAGTGTTTTCAAGGTGTGTTGGTTCCGGTGGCCCCTTTTTGCAAAATATCTCTGTTTTTATGGATGGAAAATTGAATTTGCATTTCTCTTTATCAAAATCAGCCATTGAAAAATGAGGCTCCCTGTCACTTCTGTTTGAATGAAAAACTGAATACTTATCTTTAAATGAAAACAAAAAAGTGTATTAAAGCTTGAAACATAACAAATGTTGAGCTAAACTCTCTGGAAATCCAATGACTACAACATACATGCACAATATTTCACATCTTATCTGTGTTTTTTGCACAAAAAGCTAAAACTTAGACACAAATGTTGAATGCATTTCTCTTTCGCTTACTTTCTCTAACCCTACTCAGCTGAGGCAGATGTCAATCTAACATGAGTCTGGTTCTATCTGAGGTTTTTCCTTGTCATTGTAACTTGCTAAATGCTGCAAAGTGCTGCATTCATGGTGGGTTAAGATAATATGAGAATTCTTATCTTGTCTTGATGTTGGGTCTCTGTTAATATAATGCACCTTTTTTTATATTGTTGGGTCAAAACTGAAGACTGTGTATAGAAAGTTTATTCTCTTCTTGACTCTTTCCCGAAGTTTCCTACTATTCCATTTAGACTTGTTTGCTTAATTTTGCTCACATCTCCAATTTTAATGGCTGAAATTGTATAAATAACAATAAGAACTTGTCTTTTGAACCATTTTTTGCAACAAACTGACTATTTTCCAAGTTTAAGCCCAACATTTTTTGCCTTTTTACCACTTTTCTCTGTTTTTGTACCTTTTTTTTTTTTTTTTTTTTAAACCATTTTTGCCACTTTCTGCATTATCTTCAAGTTTCCTCCAAAACTTTCTTGCTATTGTTTTGTTGCTTTTTGGCCATTTTAGTCACTTTCACTCTTTTTTGCGACTTTATGTGAATTCTAGGTTTTATCCCTATTCAAATGCCAATTTTTGTTGCTTTTTTGGCAACTTTTACCACCTCATACTAAGTTTTTGTTACGACTCTTTGCTGTGTTTGCCTCTTTTTACCACTTAAATTATTTCTTTTGCGAAAAGTAATTTTGAACAGTTTGTCTCATTGGTTGAGCAGGGTTGAGTAGCTCTGGTTTGGAGCAGAAAACATCTACTATGCATCATATTTTGACACCGGTTAGATTATTGCAACAGGTCAGAATGCACTTTATTTTAATTTGCATTTAATTGCCCAGTCCTATTAAGTACTGTCTGAAGCTCATGGAAACTGCAAATATCTTGACTCCTGTGCATCAGATCCCAGAAAGCAAGCATGGTTTACCCAGCCCTCATATACCAACACACTGGCTGCAAAGGTTTCAGTTTGTTTCCTCTCGCTAGGAGTGGAAAACGTATTCCCCTCCGTCTGGGCTGAGGTAGGAGGAACATGTGAAACTTGGGTTGTCTGCCATCGCTTTGACAGCTAACTGAACGATGACTCCTTCCTGCGTCATCACTTCCTCCTCACTTAGCTGAGAAATCCACCGTCCGCTGTCCCAGCTGGGGTTGTTCCATGTTGTTGTGGAGAGGATGATGGCAGCCTAATATTTTCCGCTGTCTGTTCAGAATGGACAGGTATGCTGCAGGGTAAAGAACACTTTCAACATTGGATTGTCAGATTTTTTTTACTCATTTTCCATGACGTTGGTGGAGCATACATTTGGGTTTAGGTTTCTGCTTTGACTGAAAGCCTGACACTATTTTGTAACCGTCGAGTACATTGGTAATGCTTTAAAATAAGGGTCATTAATCATTATCACAATCATTATAATGCATTACCTTACATATCAGTTTATGCATTAATAAGCAGTGAATTCATGTCCACTGCCCAGAGTTAATTGATATATTAATCAGCATCAATAAAAGTTACATATTGCAATTAGTTGTCCTTGTGTATGCATTACTCTTTAAGCATTTCTAATGTGTTGCTTAAGGGATACATGTTACACTTTACAATAAGGGTCCAAAAAGCTTTCAGTAATGGTTAATAATGGTTAAGTAAAGCTTATGAAGGACTCCTATACATTTATTAAAGTTTTTGTCAGGTACCTTAAGTTGATAACATTCATGTCACAGCATTAGAAAATGACTCAAGACTCTAAATAATTATCACTGCCCATCTAGGTAGCATGTACAGTATTTAAGAACAATTAGTGAATGCATTTGGTAGCTGTTACTGAATTCATTCTAAAGTATTATCATTAGTAAATTATTCCAAGAGGCATTACTAAGATTTACTAATATATTATTAAATAAAGAGTAATGCATACATAAGGATAACTAATTTCAATATGTGACATTTATCAATACTTAATGTGGTATTAAACTCTGAGCATTGTACACTAATTAACTGCTTATTAATGCATTAACCTATGAGTTAGTACATGTTTGGTAATGCATTATAATGATTATTAAACTGTTATTTAATGCCTAATAATGCATTAAGTGATGTTCATTAAGAGACCCTTAATGTAAAGCGTGACCAGTGCTTCTAATGTTTCTAATGAGCCATTTTTTTGCATAGAAAAGTGAAAACAGTGAGTGAAGTCAGGCTTGCTATGACCTTCCAGTTCACAGATACATGGAGAGTCAGATTGCCACCAGACAGACAGACGTGAGGCAGGGGTGTAGGCTGAATTCTGACCTTGCATCTCAGACAAATGGCGAGAAGCCGTTTGGTTCCAGACGCGCAGACAGACTGGGAGGGGCCCTGTTAGCCGCTGCAGCCACTGTGCAGAAACTCCATATCTGCAAACCATTAGAGCCGATGGGAATCCTGGTTGGTGCATTTCTTTATAGAATTTGGCAGTGAATTATTTCATTAGGAGTTCATTCCGGACATTTTACTCTCCCAATCACCAAACCACCCACCACGAAAACCCACTTCATTATTCTATCAACACCTTATGAAGCAGCAGGTAGCAACACTGTTTTTCAAATTAAGTTAAAAACACATTTGTGTTTAATATGATAGCCCAGCGGGAGGGAAAAGCCCTTGAGGAGTAATATTTTCACAGCCGTTGAAATGGGAACTGCTTTCTGAGGTAACCGTTAAACTTTTGCTAATTCTGATTCGTCATCTGAAAATGGTGCAGCGTTCAGCACCAACAGCTCCTTCACAGGACGCATCGATTGTTGACTTTGAGTGTCCTTCCTCCCCAGACAGGCGCTGGTCTTTGCTATCAGTGCCAAAGGGTTAGACAGGGTGTTCACGGGTGAAACCAAAACTCCAGCTGTGATGAAAGGGACTTATTACACACACACCTTCGAAAAGAAAGTCTGTGGCTTAATCATTGTTTTCAGAGGTCGAAGAGGTTTTTTTGTTACGAGATGATGGGAACCAAAAACCAAACCTTTGGGCTGCCTGGAGGCGAAACTCTCACAAAAGATACAGACATAATCTTATTCAGTCAGTAGTGCAACTGTCTTGTGTAGTTCATTTTGGAATACATATGGATTTATAGGCAATGAACAGACACAGTTCTGAGATGTTTTCTCAAGACATCCATTTGTTAAGCACAGTTTACTTCCTGTAGGATAACGCTCCACATCACAAAGTTCAAATCGTCTCAAAAACGATTCATTTCAAATTAGACTAAATCACAATATGTCCTGCTGCAATATTCTAACCCCGGACAATACAATATTTCTTTAACCTCAGATGTTTCAGAATCCCAGATACAATTTTTTTCTTTTTGCAGTAGATGTTTTAAGCTCAATCTAAGTGGTGAAAAGGTGCAAAAGTTTGCAGTAAAATCAGTTTATGATGGCAAAAAAAATCATTATCCAATGTCTTTGGTTAATAAAAAACTTATTGAGCCCATCAAACTTATCAAGCTCATTTTGAATCGTCGTGCAATTAATTGATTTAATTAATACTATCGCGACAGGCCTACCTACATTTTTCTAGAACGGACACAAAGGTTGAGAATTAGCAAGTGAATAAAAAGTCTACAGTAGATCATTGAGGAAAAAAAGAAGCAAAAGTGTCCATGTGACTTTTCTGTAATATCTGTGGTCAAAAGTTTTGGGTCAGCTTGTAAAAAATTGGTATGTTTAATTGAGGTAGAGTAAATTGAGAGGAGTGTCACTGGTGGGCAGCTGCTAAATAATCAGAGGCTGGTCAACAAGTTCTCGTGTAGAAAATCTGTAGCTGACAGCAGACAAACAAACTTTCAAAGCGACCGTGAGAGCTCACATGCACAAGAGCCTAGTTTTTTTACCGACAGCCGTTAAATGACCATCCAGTAAAACACACATTCTCAAGAGCACTTTGACATCTCATGCAACCTCAGAATGAGAAGAAAAACCTTACATAAATTCAAATGAAAGCCCTAAAAGCTCTAATGGTAGGAAAACATTCTGAGTTTATTTGATGTTGAGGAATCTTAAGGTGAAGACTTGACCTGGTTCGCTGCACATCACAGCCCGAAACACCTGTCGAGGAAGCAGAAACCCACTGAGCAACATGAGGGTTTTTTTTTTTTCAGCTTGAGGTAACATTTACCTTGGCAATGAATAAAACAAAGCAGCAGCGTGTGATTAAAGCTGATGTTTTTATTCAAGGCTTTTACAGGAAGCTAATTAGCTAAAGTATGCAGTCGTGTGCCAGGCTAATAGGGGGAAGCTGACATTCCTGCAGGGGAGCGGTGCCCGCAAGAGCTCCAGAATATGCATTTACTGTCACGGCCAAGTCTGGGTGCACGATCACGTTATATTGAAACAGTTCACTGATGTGTCTTTTTTCTCAACTTCAACCTGAATAAAGAAAAAAAGCTGTGGCATGGCCTTGAATTATAAGATGGGTAAATTAACAGCTCTGAAAAACATGCTGTGGTTTTTTCCGTGTTTCAACTATATGATAAAAGACACTTTGACATAAAAGAGACTGAGTGATTCTGAAACCTCAGAGACGCTCTGCTTTTGATGTGCTCACTTCAAACAGGCTCAAAACAAAAAAGAAGAATGTTTTCAAAAAGTACAAGTGGATTGATGGTTATAGCAGCTGCGTGTTGTGTTTTCTAGATCGTGTTATTTCATTGGAGTTAAACTGATTGATTTTCTGGAGCAGAATTAAGTGTCTCATTGAAGTCAACAAATAAAAAAGGATTTTAACGCAGAAATGTTGACCTTCTGAAAAGTGTTTTCATTTGTATGCGCTTGGGGCTCCTTGTGCATGAATTACTGTGTCAATAGTGGTGTTTCCATTCCACCTAGGATAGCGCAAAATTTAAATACCTTAATAAAAAAAACCACACAAAACAAATCAATACATCTCTCAAATTTTGATGAAGTTTTTATGCTCTCATATGGTGATTTTTCAGAGGTTACACGATTGAAATTAGTCGCATGAAATTGCAATGGAAACACCTTTTTAGCAAAAATATGCCACCAGACCTGAATATCTGACGCCTCTGTGTACTTCTTAGCCATGATCCTTTCCCAGAAATCTCTAGTATTTTGTCTCTACCACACATACGAACTCTGGCGTTTAAACGTCCTCGGCCTTTAACTGTTGACAACATCAGCAAAAACAGTAACACCCATCAAAATGACAGTTCAACTCCCAAGATGTCTGTAGTAACCATAGTTACCACCAGTTACAGTTCTCCTTCTTTCTTCCGCTGTCTGCAAATTGAATCTTACAGGATGGGAATTTACGCAACTTCTGCACAATTCCAGTCGTAATGAAAATACTAGCAGTGTGCAATTGTATCTTATTAAAACTTCACAAATATTGCTTTTATTTTGTTTAGGCTTGTTTGTATACTCCCTGTCTGTTTGTAAATCTGCACAACATACACATATAACATAGCTGAGGCCGAGGGTCATGTCATTGAAATTCTTTCAGGGTTAAAGCGATTGTCTTCAAACACCTGAACCAGAGACGTGTCAGTGCTGTAATGAGGTAAATGTGACTGGGAGACATCAAAACAGTCTTGAAGAGTCAGAAAATTATTCAACCAATACAAAACAGCTTTTCAAAAAGTAGATTTGAGGTAGGTTCACAATTTCCCATGAGTTCAAATTGTCCTTCTGTAACAGTATCTGATGAGTTGCAAGTATTTTCAAGTAAAGACAACTGTTTTTGGATCTTCTTTGCCCATTAAAGAAAGTTTTAAGTGAAAGTCTTTCTGTTTGCTGTGACGATGCACATCATGTGTTTTTAAAGGTCTGCTGATCAGAATCATGACTTGCCATTTGTGGACAGAAGGTTGTTTTGTTGCTGCAGTATTTTAACCCTCTGATGCATGAAATAAGAAATTCAGTGTCAGGATTTTTCCCTTCAGTGTTTTTATTTGTCTTAAAGCATGAAAAAAGGTTTTCCATTTTTATTTTTTCAAATATTTGTAACTGAGCGTTCAACTTAAAACAGTGTGAACTTAATGTAAATATGACTTATTTTTTTGTTTCACTTCTTTTTTTTTTTTTTTTTCTGGTAATTTCATGAACAATCTTTTTTTAATGCTTTGTGAAACATTTTTACTCTCTTTCATCCATTTTAACACTGAATAATTTACAGTTTATAAGCTTTGTCACCCTCAAATGTTTGTCTATGACTTTTTTAAAAACATATATAAAGTTGGGAAAATAACTGTAAACATTTTTTCAGGCCCTAAGAAGAATAAAAATATCCTGACACAGGCTGATATGAATTTCTACCACATGAACCATTGAATTTAGGAGTAAATAACTTCTAAATAGGTGTCCACTGTAGTGACCACTATGCACCACAGGGTTAATTATTTGATATTTTATCTATTTTTGTCCATGTTTGTTTTGATTTGACTGCCACCTTTTGGCCTTATTACACTCTGCTGATTGAATAGCATCCAACATCACATGCTTTGGAGTAGCACATGACAATTTTAACGCTGTATTGGTTTTTGAGCATGACATGGCTTCATATAAAGTCTGTAGAGGAAAAACTGCTAACCAACTCACTAATTCACTTTTTTTGTTTCATAAAATCTGTCTAAAACAAAAAAATGTGAAGCCAGAAGCGTACAAAACATGCTGTTTTTTTCTTTCAGAGATAAACAACAGTTTTTTTGTCCGCTTCCACGAAGACTTGAGGAAGTTACTGCTGCTGGCTTAAGCAAGCTTTAGTATTGTTGTGGGCTTTCTGTTTCCCCTTAAAGTCTTTATCATAAGCTGTGCTAATCACTTCCTGGCTTAGTCATATGAGTAGCTAATAAGCATATTTAACAAAATGTTCAACTAATTCCTCAAAAGAACAGACCTTCAACAAGCTGACTATGTGAATCAGTCTTAGTGTGCTGCAGTTAAATGCCCCTATTGTGGTTGTGGCACTGTGTGTGGTAGGATCTGTGCTAAATTTAGAAAGCGGCACCTGCAGAGACCATCATTAGGGTCAGAGACACTACGACCCCAAACCATCTGCTTTGAAAAAGACTACAACAATTTGTTGCTAAGATTAGAAAGTCTCTCAACCTGCAACTTACAGGTCACTGAAAAACAGCACAGAGGTCGTCTTGGACCTGCATGGGGCCGTGTTTAGGTTAAGACCACCTGACTTCCAGATCCATGTGTGTGGCAGTAAATCTACATCTGAGGGGGTTTAGTGCTGTTTGTTGAAAGAGTGACAGCCCAAATTCTCATCAGTGTCTCCAGTCTAAACACTTTCCAGGACACGGGTTTTAAAAAAAGCAGCTTTCCACTTTCTCCTCCCTCCTCTCTCTTCCTATAACCCCCCCCCATGTTATATCTTCCCATGCTCTTTATTCAGTGCTTGCTTCCACCTGCGAGCCCCCGCCAGACACAAACGCTTTGTCCAAGGCACATGAAAGACAGAACTTCTCCATTTCTAACACAAACTGGCATTTGTATTCCTCTAGATGAACCTAACCAAATGATTTATGAGAAAAAATGACCAAAAAATTCAATCCGCCCTCCAAGTATGCCGCTCTGGCATGAAACGCTCCATATATTACACCTCCGCCCATTACCCTGAGTAATCCTAGACCCAACTATTTTGTACTGGCTGTGCCTGAATCAGATTTGGTCTCATGCTTGTTTCCAGTCTGAACATTTTCCACCACTCCAGCCTTTAAATAGACACAGTTTCCATCTTGACAGTTCATCTGCCCACCAACCCCATTGTTAAATCTCAACAAATCATTCCCGGCTCCAGATCCATTATTAGTTTCCACTGCTTGTCTCCTCACAGACAAGTTTCCCTCTCTTTCCAACTCTTTCATCTCTCAGTAATAGACAAGTCCCATCTCGATTGTTAAAAGTCCAGAGATCATCATCCAAATCTTTTAAAATATTTCCACGTGAGTGTTTTTGCACTCAGACTTTCCTTGCACGTCTTTATTAGGCTGTTTGCCTCGCTGATGAAATGCTCATTGCAGACGGCAAACTGAAGCTATGCCCCAATTCCTCTACTCATTTTCCAACCCTTTTTCTTTGCTGTGCACGTTACTGAAGCAGATATATGTGCTTATTTTTCCATTGCACCGATTGGAAATCATCTAAAATGACTCAAAAGTCAATAAATTGCCAGATGACAGTATTTGGGACCATGTTGGTTGCAGCTTTGCTGTCCTCATTGTGGCTCTGCAGGCAGCCCCAAAGTTCAAAGAGGCAAAAATATTCAGGCAGGAAAATCATTTTGAAATGGTGGTTTCGTGTTCAGTTTACACAGTGGTGTACGCGAGTTGGTTTGAAGGCTGAAGCCAGGGAACATTCCTCAAATAGCCTGCCAGCTACCGCTAATGGAATTTAGCTTTAATGGACAGCTGAGTGCAGATAACACACGTGAAGCTTCAAAAAGGGGAGCCAGTTTGAAAAAGAGACTCCTGGTTTGCCTTTTTAAACATATACAAAGAAAATAAAGCATGCATTTACATTCAGTCGCACAGATTTTATTGATTTGAACTGCAACATAATCCACAGGTGTGAGGAAAAAACCCTGAATGTTCACACCTGATCCAAATATTAAGACCAGTTGAAAAATTGCACCAATTTACATTTTGCACTGTCAGATCTTAGAAAGGTTCTTTGTAGAGTTTTAAATCGCAAAAAGAAGAAATGAGAGTGAGACAAAAAAAAAACTGAGTAAGCACTTTATTGAAAGCAACAACACAAATCTGTTCATCAGCATATCAGAAACTTAAGGTCACAGCCTGTAAAAGACAAAATCTGCACAGAATGTGGATTCAAAACATTTTTTATCAGGTATTCATGCTGTCATGACCTCCTGATGGCAAAGATGTTGCAGGGGCGTCCTTCATGATTGAGGGCCCTGGCCTGTGAGTGAATGATTTGGTTTTTCATCAGGATAATGCTGAAGTTCACAATATCCCCTTGACAAAGGACTTCTTCTTCTTCCAGAGGAATAATCTCTCTCTTTTGGAGCATCCTGCGTGTTCCCCTGATCTAAATCACATTGAGAACATTATGGGATGGATGATGAGGGAAGTTTACAAAAACGGACATCAGTTCCAGACACTGGATGCGAAACATGAAGCATCTTCACCACTTGGAGCAATGTTCCTAATGTTTTTTTCTTTTCAGCTGTGGTCTTAAACTTCTGATCAGCTGATGAACAGACTATTTCACTTGAATTGTTGTCACTAAAGTGCTTACTCATTGCTTTGGTTCACTCCCATGTCTTCTTTTTGCATTATGAAACTCTACTTAAAACCTTTTCAAGATCCGACAGTCCAAAATGTAAATCGAGAAATTTTTCAACTGGTTGTTATTTTTAACATACAGTTTGTCTTCATGTATTTAAAGAAGTCGTACCACAGCATAGATCTCCATTGAACCTCAAACAAGTTTTAAACTTGGCATGAAGTGGAAAGTACATGAAGCTTATTAAAGACACAAAAGGGTTTAAGAGACTCAACATACGCTAAAGTTGTCCACTGTGAAACAGGGTCTATATCTGGCCCAGTGTGGAACCAAAATGGAGCCTCAGAACAGTGTGTTTGGTGTGACCAACTCGCCTTTTTTACTTTTCATGTTTATCTTTCTGTTTAGCTCTAAAGTGCTGGGAAGGTATGACTGCAACCGCTCTGGTAAATGAGCAGTGTGAGTGTGTGAACCGTGGAAACAGTCAGATCATGTCCCTGTGGACACAGAGGCCTCCTCTGTGACATCACCTGCAGGTATAACGTGTGTGTGATGGAACAGCTCACACTCGAGGCGTCGCTGAAAACTGGAAATAAATTCCACTTTCCACAGCAGGATGAGAGACTAAATGAGGACGGTGCCGTCACCAGAGGCTGATGTGGGCACACAAAAATGCAGCTCAGTGAGACACTGTCATCCTGACAGATCCTAAAGTTGGACACGTCCCAGCTGACAGAGCTCTGCGGCCTCGTGATGTCACACAGTAGCTATGGAAGCAGCAGTGAAGTAATGAGGCTATAAGTGGCAGGCTGCAATGTGCGTAAGTCTGCACCAGGATAGAAAGCAGGCCTTGACCTAGAATAACTACACACGTCACGTGACTTCAAATCAGCATTACCTCATAGCTAAACTTGGATTGTCACTAAATCAGTTTCTTTTTGCTGAAGGAGAGGAAAAGTAGAAGCAGTTTTTCATATCTGACAGAGTTAAAACGTGTTAATTAACTAGTTTTTCTGCTTTTATATCATAAAGTGAGCATGCTTTTTTCAGACTTTTTAAGAAACGCTCTAAGATTCCTCACAGAAGCTGTTAAGACGTTTCCTACAGCATTCATTCTCTTTAATTACTTTTGGTTTTCTGTTTTATTGACTCTCACTGCACTGATTCTAGCTGCTGTATTTAAAGATAAAGACCTGAAAACAAACTAAAACCTCAGTGACTAAACATCAACTTGCACGTGAGCACCGTTCAGTAATGAGCGACGGAGCCTGCAGTTTCCCTCAGGAGACGGTGAAGACCAAAAAACAAAAACAAAACTCTGCTGCTTGTGACTGTTGGATGTGAAAATAGGCCACTTTGCTAATGAGTTCGCCATGTGCGCTTCATAGTATCATGTCTGGTTCCAGCAGGGACGCAGAAACACAGGGGAGCGGGTCCAAAGTCTTACCACAACTGCAGCTGGGGTACTACTAATCACTTGAGTAGAAACAAGCGAAAACCAAAAACGCACCGTAAATTCTGTGAAATCAGCCCATGGGGCAGGCAATAAATTTATAGACGAAAAATCAAGAGGGTTTTCAGGATGTTGTCAGACGCAAGAGGAAAATCTGAGTCAGAGAAGTTGAACATAAAAGAAGAACACATGACCTCATTTAGGAGAATAACAACATACCATTTTCATATGTGTAAGCAGAAATATTCCACTAAGCTTTAGGGTGTGATTTAATTCTGTATGAATTTCATTTATTTCTGGCACCATTCGCAAGTTTAACACGTGAATCCCTCCACTCAGCTGTTTGGGTCTGCAGTATGGGGAGAGAATCTCTGCCATGAGTTTTTGAATTTGAAAGTCTTCAAATTTTCATCCCTGAAAGTTTATACACATGTGCACTGCAGTAACTTATAAGAAAAAAAGTGCTTTGTTTATGTTTTTAGCCTGTCTAACAAAGCACCTTTCACCCTTCAGCTTGTGTTCTTAACATTCTATTTTTTTTTCAGCATGAATTTTGGGTCACATAAACTTTATAGGCCAAAAAACTAAACAAACAAACAAACAAACAAGCAAACCATCAGAATGCATTGCCTTAAACTAAATTCATTATATCAACAGGTTCTATGTGAATGCATTATGTTAGTTAAAAGCAATAATATTAGAATCAACTCAGTTGAAATTAATCCTGTATTAATGCTTACAACTAACTCAGTTCATGCAGATGGAAACAGTTGACACAATAGATTTAATTTAAGTCAATGTTTCATTTATGTGTGTGTACAAAACTCAGCTTATGAATCTTCAGGGATAAAAATTTGTAGGCTTTTCAGTTTCAAAAAGGCAGAGACTTTTTTCATTACTGGGGGCTTTGAGAAGGATAAAACTGTGAGTCTCTCTACGAACAATAGGCTTCCAAACAAAACTCTTCTTCAGAAACTAATGGACAACGTCGCTCAGGCTTTTATGACAAAACTTTGAAGTTATAATAACAAACCATCTGTACGGTACTAGATAAAAATGTTACACAGTTGTTGCTAGGAAGAATGTTGAGCTGAGATGCATGAGATTCAAAATACACATTTTATCAGTAACAATCCAAGTTCACTGCTAAATGTGTATTTGGTCCTGAAGTAACACTAAAAAAAGTCTTTCTGTCTGGATCATGCTTCATCAAAGAAGAAGAAGATATACTTTTTTAATCCCTTTTGAGGAAATTTATTCTCATTTTGTGCCATGATTTATGCACAAACAGAACTTTGCACAGAAACATGCACTAATGGAGAGCACAGAGTGATGGTATTGCACTGATGCCTTGCTCAAAGGCATCCCAACAGTGCTCAGGAAATTATTCTAACACCTCTTCGGCTTTCAGCTCAATTCCCAGTCCTTGTCTATGCCAGGAATTGAACCAATGACCCTCTGGTTGCTAAGCAAAGTTAATCTACTCTTCTATTAGTATTCTTAGCTTTACCATCTTTTTCATTCTCTGTTTTGAATTTGTTTCTTCAACTAAATAATTTATTGGTGACAAATGTTTTGATACTTTTGGTTGGATCTGAATCCTGTCACCACCATGATGCTCAGACTTCTTCCCTGCACGCATTGTTTTGCTCAAAGAACGATTTCCCCAGCGTGTGTGAAAGACAGACAGCTTGCAGGCAAGTATGTTTAACAAAACTGCTGCCAACGAGCACAAAGCTGAACAGACTCCCCTGACACTGTATCACCGCCACGGTCCCATTACTGATCTGAACCCACGGCTTCTCTCTTAGACAAATATCTCAGTCTAAACTTAGCCTTGACATATCTGGGCCTACCACACACAGAGCCATATGTTTCCTTTGGCTTCCAGCGTTCAGATCTGCAGAACAGTGAGCACGTGGCCCGTCAGACTCCTGATATTTAACACAGGAAACCATGAGGCTCACAGAATGAGTTCAGTGAACGTTCAGTCTGACAGCAAAAACAACCAGAGCCAAAACAACAGCCAGGAAAATAACATCTGGTATGGTTAATGTTGGGAACACAACTTCAGATAAAGCTTTTTGTTTACCTTAGAAATGCTCCTAAATAATATACTATTGGCTTTCGGATGCAAACTCTCATTTTTCATACAACCCCAATTCCAATGAAGTTGAGTGATCGGTTTAACCCATATTCAGTTGAATCCACTACAAAGACAAGATGTTTATTGCTCAAACTGCCAAACTTTATTGTCTTTTGTAACTATTCACTCGATTTGAATTTGACGCCTGCAACTATGGCGTCATGTTGGGACAGGGCGATGTTTATGGATCTATTCTCACTCCCGCAGGCTGAAAACAATAAGGATGTTTTGGCGATGAGTCAGTGTGAAATAGCACACAGTCATAATTGAATCATTAAGATCCTGAGTGTGACAGTTTCAGCCTTTAGCTTTGTGAACACGATGCTGAGAATGAGCGAGAAGTCATGTTTCAGACACGAGACGCTCCGTCAGTAACTCTACACCTGTTTGTCTCGTCTCTCTGAGCAGAGTGGGAAGATCGATATGACCTTCTTCACTCACGACTGCTTCCACTTCACCATGAAGGGGCACGAGGAGCTGGCCAAGGGGCTGTGGAACAATATGGTGGGTTGGAGACTTGAACTAAAGTGTATAAAAGGTCATAGGTCAACAATAGCAGCAATGACTCTTGGGTAGACTGATTGGATATAAAAATGCCATGTCACTTCCCTCCCTGGTGACCTGGAATAGTTTGCCTCATCATCTTATTTACAACCTCAATTACAATGAAATAAAAAACAGAATACAAGGATTTGCAAACCTTGTTTAATCTTTATTCAGTTCAGTACACAAGATATTTATGGATTGATTAACAGACGCACTTTATTGTTCATTTGCAAATATTCTCTTATTTTGAATATAATGCCTGCAACATGTTACTAAAAAGCTGGGACAGGCTCATGTTTCCCCGCTGTGTCGCATCATCTTTCATTTTAATAACACCCAATAAGTGTTTGTGAACTGAGGACACTTTGTTGCTGGAATTGTTTCGAAGTCTTGCTTGATCTACAGCCTCAGTTGCTCAACAGTCCTGGGTCTCCGTTGTGGTATTTTGTGCTTCATTAAGTGGCACTCATTTTCAATGGTAAACAGGTCTGGAGTGCAGGCAGGTCAGTCTGGTAACTGCACCCTTTTACTACAGAGCCATACTGTTGTAACAGGTGCAGAATGTGTCTTGGTTTCACTGTCTTGCTGAAAAAATCAGGGATGTCCCTGAAGCATTAATGCTGCCTTCACAGATTCCACTTTACCTCCAGTCCATTTCCAGAGGAGCCACTGGCGGCGGCGTTTGTGTCTGTTGTTGATGTCTGACTTTGTCTTTGCATGGTAGAGTTTGAACTGTCACTTGTAGATGTAGCGACAAACTGTGTTAACTGACAATGGTTTTCTGAAGTGTTCCTGAGCTCACGTGCTAATATCTTTTACACAATGATGTGGGTTTTTAATGCAGTGCCGCCTGAGGGGTCAAAGGTCACGGTCATTCAATGTTGGTTTTGGGCCATGCTGCTTACATGCAGAGATTTCTGTAGTAAAAGCCCTTTTGATGATATTATGGACTGTAGATGATGAAATCCATCAGTTCCTGCAGCTGTATGTTGAGCAACATTGTTCTTCGACTGTTGGACTATTTGCTCACGCAGTTGTTGAGAAAGTGGTGAATCTTGCTCCATCTTTACTTGTGAACAACTGAGGCTATCAGGGATGCGCCTTTCATACCCAATCTTAACACTCACCTGTTTCCAATGAACCTGTTCACCTGTGGAATGATCCAAACAGCTGTTTTTTCAGCATTCATCAACTTTCACAGTCTTTTGTTGTCTCTGTCCCAACTTTTTAGGAACGTGTTGCAGCCACCAAATTCAATACGAGTGAATATTTGCAACATAACCCAATAAAGTTTATCAGTTTGAACAATAAATATCTTGTCTCTGCAGTGTATTCATTTGTATATAGGTTGAAAGAAAAGGAATTACAAATAGTTGTAATCTATTGGATTTAGGGCTATATTTTATCTCTCTGATAATTCTTTGGCCAGATTTGATGCCGTCTACTTTACAACGAACATTACTGTGGTCTTTATCGGGTGTTAACATAAGATAAACCCTCCAAAGTATGATAATGAGGGTTGTATCAACTTTATTTTCAGTGATGTTTCATGAATTATTCCAGGAATTGCTTAAAAATTTGAGATAAATTGGCTTAATAAGCAGCGTAACTGCATGTTAGATAAAGCTGTCAGCCTAGTTTGAGTTTTGTTTTGCAGTGTGGCCAGAGCACGTTCCTCTATCAAGCTGTTTCCTTTCGATATCATAGAGGTGAAGTTTGAGCCCTGAGGCTGCAGTGGCTGACACATACAGATTAAGCCTCTCTCTCTCTCCCTCTCTTGTTCTCTCTCTCTCTCTCTCTCTGGTTTGTTTGGAGAGACAGAAAACCACACACACCAAACTTTCACTCTCAACTGTTTCGCCTTCCTCAGACGGTCTAACAGGAGTCCCTACTGTACTGAGCCAGCACACACAGAGAAAATATCCATATTAGGGAAAGAGCAGACGCCCTTATATGGCACAGCTTCCTCTGTAGTAAGAGCCCTGTCTGCTGGCGTCCCCCTCACATTCCTCCAGCTTCAGGTTTTTCTGGGAGTTTTTCATTTCCGATTCGCTGGCTGGGGAAGGAGTAGGGCCGCCTTTCATAAGAGTCTCGCCTGGTGTGTGATCCCCCCGTTTTTATTCACAGTATACACAAACCTCCGTCTAGCCCCTTTCCTGCGATTCCTCCGCTCTGGGGTTTGATGTAGTAAAATAAGCTCAGCCACGAACGGGGCACACCTGGTCGTTTTAAGTTTGTCATAGACTAAACCTCATTATTCAGGTGAGAAGCCAGAGAACATGTAGCCTTTGTTCCCATCATGCCTTCATGGGCCGGGCTGTACTTTCACTAAAGTTGAGTCAGGTTTTTTAGTCATGATTTACTCTGAGTAAGACCTGATGGAGTAAGAAAAGTGCCTGACTGATGTGAAATAAAACCTCTTCTTTGTGTGAAGTAACAAAAACCTAACCCTTAGAATAACAAAAAGCGACTTTGTGAGATGCTGTTACCTGAGAACATCGGTCTTTGTCGACTAAATACCTCACCTGTATACCTCAGCTGGACTTTCAGCTCAGGAAACTCAGGAAACACATCAACAAGATCATCCTACAAAATAAAACAGAACTCATATTTTATCCTAAAATATTCAAAACTATCTGCTCGATTCACAAGTTCAACAAGTGAACTGAAGTCGACAATTATGGAACTCTACGGTGGCCCTGAAGTGCAAATCACAACCACAAAACAAAAACACAACAAATTACTTGAACAAAACCAGAAAAAGCCTGAGTTACATAATCCGAATGTTTATACACATATATGTTCACACTTGCCGTTTAAGTTTTGTTGTTCTGTTTTCTGGTTTGCTATTTTGGTTTGCACTTCAGGGCCACCATAGAAATTTGTTTAGGTTTTTAGTGGTGAAAAGCAGCTAAGTCAGTTTACTCAGGGACTGTGCATGGTAATATCTCCATGCAGGGGTGTGCACAGAGGGGGGCAGGTGGGACAGTCCCCCTTCATAGCCTGATTGTTGAAAACGTGCTAAAGTGCCCTCCAAGATGCCAAAATACACACTTAAGTGCCCATCTGGTTGGCGAACCATGCTGATCTGTCTCTTTTACTGGTTAAAACATGGAAAACTGCACTCCTGGGAGCTAAACATATACTTAAGTACCTTCTCTGTGGCCAAAATACAGGTGCTGTGCTCAAAATCAGTTGTAGACTCATGATTTCTGACACACATATGGCTCGACTATGTCACCATGAAGCATCTCACCAGAGTCAACACCATGGATGATTGCAACTTTCATTATTTTTTGGCTTCTGTTAAGTTGTTCTGGCCCAACACAGCCTTCTAACACTCCTGCCATTGTTTAAAATGATTGCCAAGAGAAGGCACTGTAGTTATACATCATGGATCATGCATCATGACCGGCTGCATCCATGTATTTGTGTTCGTTCACAATCCATTTGCAGTCACACTGGCAAAACAAACTGGACTTCAGGGTTGAAGCATGCTTGAAAACAGCAGGGATAGCCAGTAAGACCCCACCTTAAATATGGCTAATAAGTCAAAGTTTTGAGAAATGAAGTATCATGGGTCTGAGAGGCAGAAATGTCATGTCTACCTATGAGTATGCAGGATCTCAGGAGGTTAAAGGCTGGATTATGGTTCGGCATGAATCAGACAAAACTGAAACGATGCATGGAATTGGCGGAACAAGAATGTGTGTGGCTTTATACTTTTTAACGCTCTGCATAGTGCCTATTTGTGTCCGTTGGCATTGGTTGTCTGTTTGTTAGCATCTGTTTGTTGGCATCTGTTTATTGGTGTTCATTGGCGTTTGTTGGCGTCCCTTAGCATCTCTTTGTCTGTTTGTTGTTCTCCATTCTTTGGTGTTCGTTGGCATCCATTGGCGACCATCTTCAAACTGCAAAGTATGATCTATCACTAACTCACGTCTACCAAAGACCTACATTTTTGGATGTGTGGGACACAGAAATTTTCCAAAGGGGTGACCCTGTGAAAATGACGTCATTCGTCCTCATCAAGCATAAACTAAGCTTTAGAGGATCTTGTCAAGGCTGTCAGCGTTGACGTATTAATCAAAATGGGATTAAGATCCAAAATTACTACCTTTCTTTTTGTAATTGCATGGTACTTTGTCCCTCTTGACGTACTAGGGCAGCAGCAGTAGCAGCTTACTGGAACAAAATATCCCTTTTAAGTACCAACCACGAGCCAAGCATACAGGCGCAGTTAATCAGACTGATCTCAGTGGGTATCACAAAATAATGTGACTGAGCAAAACATCACCACCAATGTTTTTACACTTTCTCTGTCTTTTTTTCTTCCATCTTTTGGTCCTGTTTCCAAGCTGAAAGTCACAAAGGAATAGCATCAGGAACGAATATTTGGACTTTCACGTGTCTCATAAAACAGTAACAGAGAAAGTGCATGTGATCACATTTCTATTCTCATACACTAGGGGATCATAATGTCCTTATCTTGTGTTTTTATGGAAAATGCTTAGTGCTGCACTTCAGCTGCTGATGTCAGGGAACAAAAATGCAGTTACAGTATCCTCCATGTAACCACACAAGCACAAGACTGCAGCAGCTGCCAAGTCTGTGTGCAGGGACTTGATAGATAATCAGCTTGAGTTAATGACTCAAATGAATTTCCTTTTTCTTCTTTTACTGCATGATGCTAATTTACTAAAGTATAGGCTGTCTGAGCGCCTTTGAACTAAAGCTGAGGAATGCTGTTGCGGGCTTAAAGTCTTAACAACTCCTTTCACATCAATCGTTTGATTTAATCACTGCACGCCGATGCTTTTTATAAGCCTCTACCTGTTGTTCTTTAACCTTTCTTCTTCTTTTATGGGGGGCTTTTTGATCCGTTCCTTTGCCTCTCTCTCTCTTCCTTTTTTTGAAATTAATATTTATAGGTGCTGCCTGTCTGTTTGTGAAGTCAGTGTTCAGGAATTCCCAGTGTGGGGTCCCAGGCCTCTAACCAGACTTAACCTCCCCTTCCAGATGAAAGCTGCTCTGAGAGAGACGGTGTTGTTTGGCCCGAGCAGCAGAGCCTTGCCTTCAGACAGCAGGAATGTGGGATGTCTGGAGTGGGGGTCAGGAAGCGAGGAAAGAATGCCAAGTATGTCCATGTTTGTCCAGGGCCGGCTCTCCATTCAGCCCCCAGTGACGTGCTACGAGGGCCAGCGAGTATAAAGGGAGCAGGGCTGTGCAGTCAGAACTCAGATCAGCTCCTCTACTGAAGCTAAACTCTAGCTTTCACCAAGAAAGAAAAGAAACAGGACAGACTGTGACCAGAGCGGCGGAGAAACGCTACGAGACGAAGATACAAGACAAGAGATCAACTTGATCAGAAAAGGTTTCTCAAGCTCAGAACCTGAGATTAAAAGGAGACTTTCTCTACCAACCTTGAGGAAAACTAGACTTTATTTTGAAAACATGTCTGCTGGGATGAAGAAGATGATTTTGCTGCCTTTCTTGTGCCTCGTGGTTTCACACATGGTAAGTCAAAAACTCGCTTCATGTTCTTGGTTTGACTCAAGCTTTAGGGACGGCATGTTCTCCTGCCGTAGAAGTTAACACATTTTGTTAGGGATAATCTGAAGATGACATCTGACTTTGTGTGGCGTATGTTCAGGCTGCAGGTCAGGAGTGCAGCAGCCAGTGCTCGTGCCCCTCCACTCCCCCTCAGTGCCCCCCAGGTGTGAGCCTGGTGCTGGACGGCTGCGGCTGCTGCAGGGTGTGCGCCAAACAGATGGGGGAGTTGTGCACGGAGAAAGACGTCTGTGACCCACACAAAGGTCTCTACTGTGACTTCGGAGCCCCCATCAACAGGCGCATTGGCGTATGTACAGGTGAGACATTAAAATCACACACACATACACACACACACATCCTCAATCATGACTAAGTCTAGGTGAAACTTCCAGACCAAATGTTAAACTTCCTTTTCTCGTTTTAACCAAAAGCTCGAGATGGAGCCACCTGCGTGTTTGGAGGGATGGTGTACAAGAGCGGCGAGTCCTTCCAGAGCAGCTGCAAGTACCAGTGTACCTGCCTGGACGGCGCCGTGGGCTGCGTCCCTCTTTGCTCCATGGACATCCGCCTTCCCAGCCCTGACTGCCCAATGCCAAGACGGGTGAAGGTGCCAGGGAAGTGTTGTGAGGAGTGGGAGTGTGATTCTCCTTACAGACACAGCTTTATGGGCTCTGCTTTGGCTGGTGAGTTACTCCCCATTTCTTATCCATTAAGTTTGTGACATGAGATGTGAAGAAGGGTCTTTAATTGTGTTTTAATTGTGTTTACAGCCTACAGAGAGGAAGAGACTTATGGCCCTGACCCCTCCATGATGAGGGAGAACTGCCTGGTTCAGACGACTGAATGGAGCGCTTGCTCAAAGACTTGCGGCCTTGGGATCTCCACCAGAGTTACCAACGACAACCGTGATTGCCGCCTGGAGAAACAGACTCGTTTGTGTATGGTGCGACCGTGTGAGTCACAGCTGGAGCAGAGTATCAGGGTGAGTGTTTGTCGAAGTGAAGTGCTCTCAAGAACTCATAACTGCACTTTTAAAGCCAAAGGATGTCTAATAAGGTTCCCTCTCTCTGCAGAAAGGAAAGAAGTGCATCCGCACTCCAAGACTCTCCAAGCCCATGAAGTTCGAGATCTCCGGCTGCACCACCACAAAGTCCTACAGGCCAAAGTTCTGCGGCGTCTGCCTGGACGGTCGCTGCTGCACCCCGCACAGAACCACCACCCTGCCCATGGAGTTCAAATGCCCTGACGGACAGGTGATGAAGAAGCACATGATGTTCATCAAGTCGTGCGCCTGCCACCACAACTGCCCCGGCGAAAACGACATCTTCGAGTCCATGTACTACAAGAAGATGATGGGAGACATGGCGTAGGAAGCCACTGACTGACTGACTGACGCACGATCGCAGCTTATGACTTGAAAACAAACAGAACTCCATCTCAATTTGCAGCTCAGTATCTATGTGTAATATTTTATTGTGTCATGTTTTCATTGTAAGAGTAGAGGAGACACTTGTGTGAGTGTCTGTGCGTTTTGTATGGCTGACTTCAGCCGCATAGACTCAGACAGAGGGTTGCATAGCAGCTCCAAGAGATTCCTGCACTATAACTTGTATTTTTGACAAACCTACTGCCAGGTTTCTGCCCATTCCCTTTAATCCCCTTCTTACAGACCCATCCTTTCACTGTATTCATTTGCCTTATCTAAACTATGACCCCCTCTCTAAATGAGGTGTTAATAACTCCCTCCTCCCATCCACCGAGCCTAGACCAGACCTGCAAACTCTAAGCAGCTGTAGACGGAGCACGTAGACCAAAGCAGGCCAGTGTTCCCCTGTCCAAACAGGTCTGAATGTGTCCCTGTGTGTGTGTGTGTGTGTGTTTTTGTATGTGTGTGTGTTAGCACAGGCCTGAATGTCAGCCTTGTCTCTGCTCACAGAGTGGAGGAAAGGTCAGAGTTTCCGCCCAGCATGTGGATGAGAAAGCATGCAGCGCGCTGGAGTTTAGGGTTAGATTTGAACACAGTGGGCGTTGCCACTGCACTGAGAAAAAAAAAAAAAAAAAGAAAGAAAAAAGATATGTTGACTTTTACGGATTCAGGTCAGGAGGAAGAAACAGAGTGTCAATGAGAACAAAATGTCTATTTTGTACAAAAATAGAAGAAAAGACTGGAAGAATTATTTCATTCCTTTATTGTTGATGTGTACATTTTGTATATATTTGTACAGTTTAAGTTAATTTAAAGCTGAAATTGTTCTGTGCTTCGAAAATGTATCAATAGTGTATTTTTTTGTCAACAGTATTTTTTACTATTTTATTGAGAAGTGTGACAAGAATGTTACATGTTTCACTTTGTAGCTGGAAATAAATTGTTATATTTTTTATACAAACCTTTTTGACTCCCTTGTTCTATCATTAGTTTGGAACATTATTTATAATTATTTCACTTTAGCATCCATTTGCAAAGAGCCACAATAAAAGATGGATTCACGAACACTTGTAAGTCGAGGTAAACAAGTTACATGTTGTTATCCGCATCACTGGATCATAATTCATTCATGTTGACATTTTAAACAAGGCGGGCGTTTGTTAATCATGAGCTCAAATATCACTGCGTCAGGAGCCAGAGGACAGTTAAATAACCTCATTCAGTCATTGCATCAGATCTGAGGGTGAAAGAGATGAATAAACGTGAAGTCTTCTGTTTTATTCGTAACACACTTCTTGTTGCTTTATTGATGAACCTGAGTCATCACACCCACAAAAAAACCTCCACCTTATTGTCAGAAAATGAACCTGTTTGATATTATTTCTGCTGGTTTGGCCCTACTTTTAAGAGAACACAATACACGGATGATATTAAGGCTCAAAAGAAGGAAAAGAAATGTCTTAATGTCACCAAGTTGCTCTTTAAAAACTTACCTTCTGTCTCCTCTCACCTCTGGAGGAGTCAGTCTGTCTCAATGCTGCCATCTGGTGCCCTTTTCACTGGGCTGTCATGAATTTTTTATTACACCTTCGGCTTGTTTCGACACAAAGATACCTGCAGGAGTACAGTGTAAAAAATCAGAGGATCCAGTCAGAAAACAGGTTTTATTTTCTATCATGCAGGCGGGTGGGTTGAGAGACGGAGGTGGAGTTGGGGAGGACTAACCCACTGAGTTATAGATTAAAACATTAATCCTCCATAATTTGCATCAAATTAGAGAAATTCTGACTAAAATCTTTATAAACATATAAGTAGTGGGCATATGTGGGGCTCATAGCCACATTGATTGAAACATGTACCAAAGTGTCCTCTTGGGTTTGTGCTCTATGTGTTTTTTTTTAGTCTTTTTGCACCGGCCTTCCAAAAAGCCTGTGTACTGTAACCTGTGACCCCAAACGCATCATATTCAAGACATGACAGTTTACCTACAACGCAAACTTTTGTTAACACGTGTCTGTGTTTTCACTGAAAACGGTGATGTCACGCTCAGCTTGCACATTAGACCTCCACTGAGCCACGCGCAAACCAAGAAACAACAATAATAGAAAGCTACTGTTAAATTCTCGTGCTGTCGCATGTTCTGACTGCTGTCCAACAAAATGTGCATTTATTGCACTCAGAGGAAAAGGTTTTAGTATAAACTCCGCATGATCGGCTCACCTCTTCTTCATCCTCTAAACATCTGTTGGGTATACGGCTCCTACAGTTAAATCGCCATCTACAGGCCTGTCATGCATACTACAGCATTTTAAGTCCCTCCAATTTTTTTTTTTTGTGCATTTTTTAGTTTTAGGGTGAAATTCTGTGAAGCGTTGTCATGCAAACAGGGCCTAAGAGTGTCACATGTTTGGACTTCATCTGGACAGAATCTGGATGTCAGGTTTTCACCTTATCAAGACACAATCCTGGACATAAAATGGTCATCATGGGTTTTTTTTTTCAGTTTTTGTCTCTATGCTCTATGTGTTGTTAAGTGATGAACTGGACATTTTTTGCATTTTGATATTACTATGTCGTGCATGCCTCTTTTCAAAATGCCTTCTCCCTTGAAAACATCCACACAAATTTGAGCAAAATCATTTCTAATTTTTGAGAAGCTGCAACATTGATAGTTATATCATACTATCAGTATTTTCCACATTAAAATATATGTATTCACTAAAGACTTATCCCAAAAAGTTGTTGTTCAATTTATCAAATGTGATACAAAAATATATCATAACCAAAATGATATGGAAATATTACCTGTGGGTTTCGTTAAAAGGATTAATAAACATCTCAGTTATAAATCATACAAATTTTCTGATCATTTTTGATAGGCCAGGCTTCACAGGGTTAAAATCTGCACCAGGCTGTAAACATGAGCCAACCTGAAGCAGACTCTCACTCCACAGTTTTTTTGTTTTCTCTTTTATTGGTTGTACTTCTCTCTGCAAGAGGTTACAACTTGATCACAACATATCTGCATCAGCTTAACATCAGATTAACACAAGCACTGAGGCGCTGCTATAGAAAAGCTTAAGACGGATGAAGGTGAAGTTTGTTTGGATGCAAAACGTATACAACAGGTCTTTGGTTTCTTTCTCTCTTTTCTCTGAGTAAGAGAGAAAGCTGATTAAGCAGTTGCAGAATTTGCGTTACATTTTCCCACACACTGACAGCACCGTTACGACAGCACAATCACTGGATGATGTGGTGGATCGTCCTCATTACTGGAATCTATCAAAATGATGGACAGCTTTCACATTTTCTGTTAAAGATGGAGGAAATTCAGAGCTCTGATTGGCACTAAACTGAGCCTATTGTTACAGATTGCAACAGCATTTCACTAGTTGATGAAGCAAAAATCTTTGGTGAATTGTTTGTTTCTTTTTCAGTCATTAAAACAGTTTTCAGAAATCCCTTAATGAAATACTCCTGCAGGTTTGTCTCCACACGCTTGGTTTGTCATTCAAACAGTCCCTCCACATTCACATGATTGTAATTTTAAACTATGCTAATCGAATTCAGGCATCGGCTTCATAAAATGACAATGTGTATTCAAGCTTTCTAAGACCACCTTTGCATATATTGATGCTGGATGGAAAACATACCGACACCTTTACATAATTCATCGCTGCCAGAGAAAGCAAAGCCTCCCTTTCTCAGTTTCTGTTTGCACATCTCTTTTTTTTAAGTCCTACAGTCTGCTGAAAAGCATTCACAGATTTGCAAATACAGAAAACTGTAAAAATTCTCACTCGTCTGGCTCTGCTTAGTAGTAACAACCAGAGAACAATGTTTTTCTGATGCCAGAACTAAAGGTTAAAGTGTGACTGTCTTGGAAATGAAAAAAAAAACAGCTTGTGTGTCAGAGCGATGATTCATATTTTCAGCTCCTTCGCCCACAGACACCAACGAGTGCAAACTGTAACTACGGTGATAATCAATGTCTCCTGACAGTGAGAAACACAGACTCACAGTGGACGATGGGTAATAGTTTAGAGGTGCTTCGTGGTCCATCACTGCACTGCAAAAGCTGAAATCTAAGCAAGTGTTTGTGTCTAATTTTTTGTAAAAAATGTCTTATTATACTTGATGTGAACTACATTCACCCAAGAAGTCAAGAAATATGTCTTATTTCAAGATATTAAAAGTTAAAAGTGATAACTGATTTGCTTAATCAAATAAAAAAAAATCTGCCAATGGGGTAAGAAAGTTTTTTTTATAAACCATTGGTAGATTCATTATACTTGTTGCAACCAATTCAGACATCATTTTTGTCTTTAAAGCAGCTGTGAGCAAAATCCATTTCATGTGGACTGTAGCGCCCCCCCTCTGGCTGAAGGACTTTCTCTTGCTACAGCCTGTAGCCAAAGTTTTAGCCTTCCAGTCATGTTTAATAACCTTGCAGAGCCGATGAACCTGCCTGATTCATTTTCTAAAATCCTGCAGATCCATCTCGCCAAGCTCCATTAACAAACGATTTCACCAGGTCCAATATTGACCGGACTAATCAGGGAAAAGAACCGGGAGAATCGGACCCAATTTCTTCTTAAAAGGAAGAACACAGAACGTCCCTCAAAGCCTTTTTGACAGGAAACAATGTTTTTACTTCTATAACAACCAGTTTTTTTATGTGGATTTGTCTGTGATGAGTGTGTCAAGCAGAAGAGTCGACCAATCACCAGCTGCTGGGGTTTTTCTGAAGGTCCTGCCTCTGAAAACGGTTTCAAACGGCTCTTTCCCAGATGGACTGGTGAAATATTTCCATGGCAGATATATGGAACTGTCAATCTGGCTTGTCAGGTGAGATGTTTTAGAATTGAGCCCACATTTGAGTCTTTAACCAATAGTTCAGCCTCTAGCCCAAGTTTTAGCCTTAAGCCCTTGTTTTTATGTCAGCAATCTGTGGTTAAGCTTTGGCCCAAAATTTACCCTTTAGCCAATGTTTTAGCCTTTCACCTGTGTTTTGGCCTTTAGTCTGTGCTCTAGAACCAGGGGTTCCCAAACTTTTCCGCCTGTGACCCCCAAAACATCAGCATTAGAGACTGGCAACCCCCTGCTGTGGTACAACACTAATGGGACAATCCAAAAACAAACAAAACCCTCACGAGGATACTTAATTTAACTGATCAATAGAAAATTTACCGACTAATGTGCACTTTGTGCTGAGTTCACTGCATCAAACTTCAAAGAAATGTGAAAAACAGATCAACATTTTCTGTTTGCATAATTATATATTTTCATTAACCCCTATTTTTGCTTTTATTCTTACAATAATAGATAAAATGTTCATAAATTGTTTATAGCTTTCGATTTTGGGACACATTCCACGACCCCCCAAAGGGTCCCAACCCCCACTTTGGGAACCACTGCTCTAGTCCTTAGGTCAGATTTTAGCCTTGAGCCTGTTTTTGTGCCCTTTAGCTGTATTTTTTAGTGGTTCAGCCTTCAGCGCCATTTACCCTTTTGTCAGTGTTTTAGCTCCTAGGTTGTGTTAAAGTCTTTAGCTCGTGCTTTATTATTTCCTGTTCAGCTTTTTTCTGCTCTACTGTCCCTTTTCTGTCAAACAGTCCAGCTCCAGTTTCTCCTACAATTTCTAAATAAATGAAAAAAGTTGTTTTCAGCAGCGGAAAAAAACACAGATCTCTCTTCTTTCTCCTGAACTTTGCTGAAGTGAGCTGGGATTGTGTTGCCATAGAAACGTCAGTGTGCCGTAAATCAATCCAGTCCAATCTGACCTGTCTGGTCCCAATCCAGTGGCTAGGAATTATCATTTAGAAGTTGCAATTTTGGTGCTGATGACCTAATTCAAATTGAGGATTTGATCAGGCATACAGCCCCTTAATATAACTTGAAATCAGACATTTTTCTGGGCTGGGCTGGTAAATCTGGCTCATATCAAGTTGAAAAAGATATGTTTTTTATTATTAATGAGGCATAAAGACTTGCAGTGTTCACAAAAACATCCAGTTGATCACTTTCAAGGTTGTAAATGTGTAATTATGACAACAGAGACTTCAAGATCAACTCAATTCAATTTATTGATTTTCTTACATAAATTAATTACAGGTTAAGATCAGAATCCAGTTTTTAATTTGCTAAAAATGTTCTCTTATTGCCTTTGCTTGATTTAAGTCAGCTGTATCTACACTAAGCTAGCGTCTCTAAAGGAAGCCTGGCAGAAAGTCTTTGTACATGAATACATGCTGTTATTATACAACCTCGCTGTTCTGGTATGTGTGTTAACCTGGATCTACCTCGACCTTTCACACAAATCAATGTGTAGTGTTACATTTATCTGAAAAGCAGGCAGACACATCTTGTAAAGATAGAGAGAGACAGATGATTGTCAGAGAGAAGAGGAAAGCTGTCAACCTTCACCGACAGGAATATTTCTCCTTCAGGACCCCTGCTAGGTCGTCTTAATATTTTATTTGCAGACAGCACACAAGTCGGGTGTTTCTTTGTTTTCGGTATGCATGTCCAAGTGCAATGTACCTCTACTGTTTACTAATCTATGTAAAGGACAGGATGTCACAGGGGAGGCTGCAGCAGTTTGGTGCCAGAGGGCATCTTCCAGAGAAATAGCAAAAGATAAAATCTTGTCACATATTCACACGCTCTATCTGAGGAAACCAGGCAGCTGGTAAAGCGGAGGAGGAGGACGAAGAGGAAGAGGAGGCTGCAGTGTCAACTTTTACTCCCATCTCTCTCTCTCTCTCACTATCAGCCTCGCCGCATCTCGTGGAGTTTCTGGGCAACGTTTTCCAGCTCTGACTCAATGGCTGCCAAGCTTTCAATCTCTGGATCCTGCAGATAGGATGAGGAGAGAGGAAGAGGGAGAAAAGTTACGAAGAGAGCAGCCAATTATGAGTATGTGCAAAATTCTGTCCACACAGCATCTCTGGAAATACTCAGCCTCCGTGTCTGACTGTTTGGACCATTAGTAAGACTCATTAGGGCCAGAATCACCACTTTTAGCCTCTCTGTCAGAACACATATGAAACAGTGTGTGGCCATTCAGCCTATCACTGTCTAAGTGGTTGCCTTTGAACGTGTTGCCAAGCAGCAGCTGCTACATTTTGCATCTCGATGGGAGTCCAGCTTCGGGACCAATCCCACCTCATCGTTTTTTTTTTGTCAGAAAGATCAAAAGGCTACCTGCTTTTTTCAGTTTTAAAGAGTAAACGGTAAAAAAAAACAAGTCACATGTTTCCTACATGAAAAGAAAAACACTCACCTGCTTGGTTTAATCACATTTGGACGAATGAGTATTTACAAAGATATTTCTCCTTTTATAAAACTTTGCCCTAAACAAATGAAGGATGTGCATGTAACGACGACCTCACAAGACTTTATGGTTAAGTATTAATATTCTTTATTAGTGTAGGCCCATGATGTGTCTGTGTAATGCTCCACCATTATGCTATAATGCTCTACAACCTGGATGTAAACAAGCAAAGATGGTGTCTTGTAGCTTGTTGCTGTTTAGTAGCAGTTTCGTTCACCAGACCAGAGCAACGTATTTTCACTACACTTCTTTGGCAAAAAAAAAACAATGTTTCTGAAGTTTTGAGACAGTACAAGTGCGCCTTGCTGGTGTCCATTACAGCTAGAATTGTGCAAAACTTGGGTAAAATCTCAAGATTCAATTTGCAGGATGCAGAGGAAGGAAGGAGAACTGTAACCGGCGGTAACCATGGATACCACAAACATTTTGAGAGCCAAAACTGTGCGTATGATGGGTGTTACTGTTGTTGAAGATGAAGGTAGATGGCGTTTAAATATGAACGCCAGAGTCCTTATTTGTGGAAGCCGGGCAACATCTAGGGTGAATTCCAATTCCTGTCTTAACCCTCAATCTTAACCCTCAATCTCAAAATGCGCGCTCCCGCGAAGTGTAAGTGCTGTCCCAATTCTCAGAAAGTTGAGGTTGAGGGGCAAGATTGAGGGCTGTATCTCCCTCAATATTGAGATTCTCCGACACCACCCTTGGGATTAAGGGACATCCAGAATGCATTGCGTATTGTCGGTAAATAAACATGGCGTCCAAAGCGGCAGAGAAGGCGAGCGACAAATATAGTATTTTCTTTGTTAATGGAGATATAAATATTACGAAAACCACTGTATTATCTTAGTTTAGACCCATTTTATGGATTATTTACCTCGTTGTTGCAGAACATTTATTTTTATTTTACGATCTTTTGTCAATAGCGTCCGGTGCGGACAAGCCATGTTGCTATCGTTAAAGTTAGTTAACGTTACAAAATGGTCATTTTTCTCCGTGGTAATGTAATTGTTTTATCAAGATAACAGCCTATATAACATGCTTGTGCTGATAATGGTATAAGATGACCGGGCTAATGTCATCTCCTGTAGCTGCAGAGTTATGTAACGATAGTTATAGCTGGTGTTTACCTTTTAATAAACTATGGTATGCTGTGACAGCTGAATATGTCCGTGGTTGTGTTATTTATACAGATTATTTTTTTGATAACGCTAACCGAAGGAATAACTGACAGACAGTCCACAACAATTTCACTTGCATTTAAGGGGTGTCCCATTTCTAAGTCACAAGATAGCCCTTAACACTTGGTTTTGAGGGCTACTCAGATTGAGGGTTGAGCTTGAGGGTTAAGATTGAGGGTTAAGAAAGGAATTGGAATTGGGCCCTAGTCTAGAAGCGCTAAAAGTTGCTGTTCATTGAGAATCTACTTGAGGATGGCAGCAGAAAGACTGGAAACCATATACACTCCAAGCTAAAAAAAAAAAAAAAAAGCTGACTTCACTATCAGCACACATTATACAGAGGGTTAGTTTTTTTCTAACTTAGTATTTTAAAAAATATTAGGATCACAAGTTTGTCCAATCAGAGGCTCAGCCCAGCCATGTGACTGACGGGCGCCTTTTAGTTGATGGATGGGAAGCTCAAAGACCACATAATACCAATTATGGCCCCAGCCATCGCTTAACTGAAGGTGTTTCCATTGCACTTTTATGATAAAGTTCATTCTTGAAACTTCAGAATAAACCCTTTACAAGAGTGTAAAACGTTTTATCACAATTTGAGAGGTTTTCAGGAATTTTGGTGTTTCCATTGCCAGTTTTTATCACAATATTCAGGTTTTGTGCAATTCTAAGTGTAACGGAAATGCAGCTAATTACTGTATATAGAATAGACAGCATGGCTTTACCTTTTTCAGTAATGTGGCTTTGAAGTCAAAAGAATCAAACAGAGGTGCCGTGACTGTGCCGAGTAGGTGACAAAAAAAAGTTTACTCATCGTATCCTACTATTCCTTAAAAAACTATGCAAGAAGGGCAGCTATGACCCTGTTTTTAATGTCAAATAACTAATGAAAAAGAGGCTTTTCAGAAAAAAAGAGGACTTGAGCACAATGCAGCCCATTAATAGTTTTATATCACTGCATCATATGGATGTGAAAAACAGCTCTAAATGGTGCATTCATTTTTTAAAGTTTGACCACAGCCCCATTCAAATAAATGGGGGTGACAGAGTTTTTGACTTATACTGCAGCCAGTCACCAGGGGGAGCAGTTTTTGTGTTGACCTCACTTAGAGTCGAGTGGGATGATATCCATTTTTTTACAGTCAATGACATAGAAGAACAATTGCTAACCTGCAAGAATGACCTAAGAACGACAATGCTAGCTCTGCTTTAGCCTTATTTTAACGGATTGTGCTTGTTTTGACATTTTTCAAAGTATTTTTCTCATCTCTAGACAGGTTGGTAGAAATTTAACCATTCACCATTTTTCCATCTTTGCTCTAAGTTAACATACTACAGCTTCTCACACAGTCTCTACATTCAATCAGGACGATGCCTACTGATCTCATCCACATAAAAAAATAATGAACGAAATATTCTTCGTATCTGTCTCTTGTGAGAAGATAAATGGTTTTAAAGACTCACCTCTGATTTCCGGCTGGCGCTCCCCTCCTCCTCTAACCCCCGACCCCCCACAGGTCCACTCCTGGCGATCATCTGCAGCTCTTTTTCCTCCAGACTCCTCTGCATGTTTCTTTTTTTCTTCTCCCCCACCTCTGACACCTCTTTGGAATGATGTGGCACTTCTTGTTCACTCGTTAGCTCTTTTTCCGCTGCTTTCTTCCTCACTGACATGGCCTTGCCTCTCTTGGTCCAGTGCTTCGCTCTCTCCAGGCCGCTTCTCTTTTTCTCCTCTTTATCCTCCTCTTCCTGGTGTTTCTGCTCTTGTTTATGTGAGAAAAACATCGATCTCTTGTCTTTCTCCTCTTTATCTACTTCATCCGATTTCTTCTCTTTTGACTTGTTTCTGTGTGTCTCCATCTTTTCATTCGATCTTGCACCTGGGAATATGAAAAGAAAACATAAACAAAGAATAAGACTTTTTTTTTTTCTTTCTGTTTTGAACCGAAACACCTCTGCTGGCCCAGCGACCGAACACTCTCCACAATCAGCAAGAATCCACTTCTTGTAATGAAAGATTTGGTGCCAGCTGGCAGCCTCGGCCGCAGCACTGCTCACTGTGCTTTATAGGAGTTCACAGCATGGCTGAAGCAATGAGATGGCTTGGCTGAAACGCCCTCTTTAAGAGCAGGTATGCATATTTGATTTAACTCTGCTGTTTCAGATAAGACAAAAAATATTGATCTGTTGAGAGGTCTTCAAACAGAAAAGGGGAAACTTGATTGCAGCCCTGATCTAGGAGTGCTGAGACCTACACTCCTGATCAAAATATCAAGACTAGCTGAAAAATTGCACAGATTTACATTTTATACTATTGGATTTTAAAAAGGTTCCAGCAGAGTTTCAGAATGCAAACAGAAGAAATGAGAGTGAGATCAAAGAAAATAAATAAAATTGAAATAGTTTGTTAATCAGCCAATAAAAAGTTCAGGTTGTCCTTTTGAAAAACCCAGTCATTAGCATACACATTCAGGGACCTCAGTCATGAAGGACGCCCCTCACAACATCTCCACATAGTCAGCCGCTGTTTGATGCTCCTGCTGAACATGAAGCTCCATTGTTCCATTGAAGGAAGAAGCAGATCATGATTGCTCCACTGTGCTGCATAGAAAGCATCTCAAGTGGTATCTCCGTGACACGCCAGTAACGTTGGATGTCATCAGGACCGTCAAGGTTAATTTTTTTTCCTTCAAAGAATAAAACTTTCTTCCTTTTTTGCATTGTTGTCATTGGAGAGGCCTTCTTTATGCAGCTCAACAATCCAATTATGTTCATTGAGGGAAAGCTTTGTAGCCTTCACCATCAGGAGGTCATGACAGTGTGAATACCTGACAGAAAATGATGCTGAATCCACATGTTTGGGCAGATTTTGTCTTTCGAGGCTGTAGTCTTACACTTTTGATCAGCTGATGAACAGATTATTTCACTTTAGTTGCTGCTTTCAGTGCTCTCTCAATGTATCTATTATTGCTGTTTGGCTTTTATGAACGTGTGGGACTGTGGTCTCTGTCACTTATAAAGCCAGCCTCTGGTGGACACTCAAGCAACTGCAGTTTCAAGCACATTTGCACTGACTTTATTTGTCACAGCTGAAGGAAAAGCAGTTTCAGAAGAACCAAATACACAATTGCCACCAACGCAGGGACACATTTAGATACTGTTGGTCCAGAACAGCTGTTCAACACCTTTGAACAAGCTTGGCACCTTCAAGTATCCTGAGATCAGGGCAGTTAAGCTTGTGTTAGAGAAACTTTGAAATTTCACATAAAACTGTTTTAATGGGGTTTTACAGGTTTCATATCTAAATATTCAACTTTTAAGAGAAACAGATTTGATATGTGTGATAAAAACTACAGTTGTGCCTAAAACTTTAGCAGAATTTTCTAATTTTTTGGTCTTTTCTCAAAAAAACCCCAGAAACTTAAAAAATGACCCTGTTCATTTTTTTATACACACACTGATTACAAGCAAATAGATCACAGGTGAGGATGGTTACCTTCAGTAGACATTCAAACACATTTGTGTTCACTTTTGTGAATTTATCAGGACAAAACCACCAGAGTTGTGTAAACTTCTTAACAGGGTCATTTTTGAAGTTTCTGTTGTCATTATGATTTAAAAAGAGTAAACTACTTTTTTTTCAATAAATGTCTTCACCTAACCACTAACCATGAGTGATAGAAAGGATTTTGTGTTATCATTCATATTTTCTGAGAAAAGGCCAAAAAATCAGAAATTCTGCTGGGGGGTGTAAACTTTTGGGCACAACTGTATTTACAAAGCTAATATTCATTCCTTATCAACTCAGCTTCCTTCCAGAAAAACATGTACTCCTAAACTGTATCTCTTACCTATCTCTCCCAGTGTTTCTGAACCTTTGACCCTGCTGGAAGTCTCCAGTAATCCCACCTGTGACCACACACCACAGCTCATTTGAATTCTGGGACATGCACACATTTAATCATTTCTCTGGGTGTGCTGTTAGTTTGCCAGCCCCGCTGGCTTCGCCCCGCTGTGGGCTCGAGCAGAGCGGCGAGGGGGAGGAGTGAACTCATCATGTAGATGGAAGCACTTCAATCAATCCCAGGCCTGCTGTGTGGTGACAGTCTGTTTTATCTGCAAAGGCAATTCATCTTCTCGGACACTCCCTATCTTAAGATTCTGCCATCTGCCTCTGGTCAACGTCGTTTGGTATCTTAATCAAAGAATGAAAAATATGACTTCGCCTCTGTCTGTCAATAAAAATCCTTTTTTAATTTCTGCAACATCTGTTTTGATTTAACTCTATCACAAACAGAAGACATGCATACATAAATGAACAGAAATCCACTTGCCTTTTTTTTCCTTGGCCATGCTTCCCTCCTCTGATTTCTCCTGTGAATTTGAATCACTCCCCTCCTCCTCCTCCTCCTCTGCTTCTTCCTCGTTTCTCTTCTCATCCTTTCCCTCACTCCACTCATCCTCAGACTCAGAGACGTGACTTCCAGGACCTTCATCATTCTCCCTCTTGGCTTGCACCTCGTCAGGGTTGTTATTGTCCTCCTGTGACTCTCCATCCTCCGGGCTGTCGTCCTTTTCTTCTTCTCCAACTCCACGTCCTGTCCCTCTCTTCTGGGACAGGATGGATATCTCACCAGGGCCTCCTAGAGCCTCCAACATGGATCGATCTGCAGAAAAGGAGGGGGAGAAATTTAATTTACTAGAAGGCATTGATTTTCCAGTGATGTTTAAAGAAGGTGCTTAAGTTAACAGATCTTAGGTCGTCACTGTTAAATATCTGTGCTTTCCATTATATGCATTGAGCCCATGAAAAATTAGATGTGATTTTAGATATGATGTTGCTTATAATTTATGGTCTAAATCTCCCTTATTTGCAACAACACAAAGTGGAAAACAATGAGGGTCATACATCATTTTGACAGCTGGTGCGTTTTAAATTTTGATTACTTATTCCTCGAAATGGAGCATGTTAAATGATGATAAGAAATAAACAACGAGCAGATGTGTGGATTATGTATTCAGGTCTTGCAGAAGCCAAATATGAGAGAAAGTTACCAGGAACATCACTCGTAAAGTGAGGACTCGCTGTCGTTGAGGCAGATTCTCCCCGCAGCTGAGCTCTCTCTTGACCACCTGAGATTAAAACGAGTTATTGTTTCTGCAGATCCGAGTTGACGATTGTGTAAAGAGACACCAGCTGTGTGGTTTGTGACTCACCTTTAACAGCAATCTCCTGCAGCTCCTTCAGAAAGTTGTGATGGCGAAGAATAGAAACCAGTCTGTCATCTGCATAAAAGCAGCACAGACATCAAAATTCAGCTGGAACAAAGCCAACAGTTTGTTTGTTTCATCATAACACATGGTGGCCATTGTTTCTCTCACATCACTCTCAGGGTGAGGATCTCAAATGCTTTGGTAATGAGGTATTATTATTGAAAACAAATGGTAGATACCTTAGAGAATGTTGGTGAAACATTTCCAATCAGAAGCCATGAAAGCTTCTTAGCTACACTGAGACATCAGCTAACTAATGAAAAAACATTCCTGGTAAACTTTACAGCGAGCTACTCGACTGTGCGACAGTTTGTGAGAAAATATCGAAGCCATTGCTACCATTAGCCATCGAAATGTTAATTCATAGGTTCGCTAAAGAGATGAGTTATGCTGGCCCAACTGTTGGAAAACATGCACCAAAGTGCTCTTTTGGGAGCTTTAACTTGTGCTAATGTGTCCTCCTTGGGGTCAAATGTGCACATAGTCCGGTTAAGTGCCAGAACAAACACAAAAGTACTCTTCTGGGTTTAATTATGCACATTAAATGCACTCTTGGGAGCCAAAATGCCCACAAAACTAACTTCCTGGGAGCCAAAACAGGCATGAAAGCATCCTCTTGGGAGTAAGCCCCCACACAAAATTATCTTCTTGAGAGTAAAAACATGCACAAAAGTTCCTTCTCAGGAGCCAAAACATGTGCAAAAAATCCTTCTTAGGACCCAAAATGCATACAAAATTTCCTTTTTGAGACAATAATTGTTCAAAAGTGCCCTTATAGGAGCTAAACAAGTTAAGAAATTCCTTCCTCTTTGGGGTTAAAACCCACACAAAATTATCTACTTGGGAGCCAAAACTTGCACAAAAGTCCACTTCAAGGGAGACAAAACCGTGGCTAAAGTTTCTTTTTGGGAATCAAAAAAAGGGCTAAAGCAGCACTTGGGAGAGTGAACTGACACAAAATTATCTACTTGAGAGTCAAAACATGCGCAAAAGTTCCTTCTTGAGAGCCAATAATTGTGTAAAAGTGCTCTCTTATAGGAGCCAAAGAGTTCAAAAGTTACTTCTTGGGAGTGAAAACCACAAAAAAATGATCAACTTGGGAGCCAAAACACACACAAATGTAGCTTCTTGGGAGCCAAAACAGGCCCTAGAGCATCCTCTTGGGAGTAAGAACCCACACAAAATTATCTACTTGGGAGCAAAAATGTGCACAAAAGTTCCTTCTTGGGAGCCAATAATTGTTTATCAGTGCCCTTTTATAGGAGCCAAACAAGTTTAAAAGTTACATCCTAGGAGCAAAACCCCACAAAGAATGATCTACTACAATACACTCAAAAATTTATCTTCTTGGGAGCCAAAACAGGCCCTAAAGCATCCTCTTGGGAGTAAGAACCCACACAAAATTATCTACGTTAGAGCCAAAATGTGCCCAAGAGTTCTTTCTTGGGAGCCAAATTACATACAAAACTTCCTTTTTGGGAGAATAATTGTACAAAAGTGTCCTCTTATAGGAGCCAAAATGAGTTCAGAAATTCCTCCTTGGGAATAAAAACCTGCACTAAATTATGTACTTGGGAGCCAAAACTTGCATATAAAAATTCACAGGAGACAAAACAGGTGCTAAAGCATCCCCATGGGTGCAAGAACCCACACAGAATTATCTACTTAGGAGCCAAAATGTGCACAAAAGTCCAAAACCCATTTAAAACTTCCTCTTTAGGAGCCAAAAATTGTATAAAAGTGCCCTCTTATAGGAGCCAAACCAGTCCAAAAGTTACTTCTTGGTAGTAAAAATCCACACAATATGATCTACATGGGAGCCAAAACTTGCACAAAAGTTCCTTTTGATAACCAAAAAAACGTACAAAAGTTTCTATTTGGGAGCCAAAGAGTGTACTCTTGTAGGAGCCGGAACAAGTATGAAAAGTGCTTCTTGGGAGCTCAAACACACAAAACTTCCTTACTGGGAGCCAAAGCATACAACATAACCTTCTGAGGAGCCAAAACACATGCACAAAAATACATTTTTTGGAGTCAAAAAAGTGCCAAAGTGCCCTTGTTTAGGAGCTGAAATGTTCTCAAAGGTTACCTCTTGAGAGCCAAAACACATGTCAATATACCCTCACGGTTGGCAAAACACACAAAACTGCCCCTTTGGCTGGTTCAGACATGATAAACTACCCACTTGGGTGGCAAAAATGCACTATATGCTTTTTTTTTTCCTTTTTTGGCTCCTACCTTTTATTAAGTCTCTGCGTGTCACTGAGCCATGCTTAAAGTGCAAGACATAAAAATGAAAAGGTAGCATTTATAGCTACCATCACTGTTAGGTACCTGACTATTTAAAGTTTTGACAGCTTTTTCACCAGACAATCTATTCTAGTAGTTCAGCCTGAAAAAATAAATGGCTTTTCCTTTTTTTGGAGGAAGTGTTACCAAATAGTGGGTTGAAGGCCGTGTCTCCAAATTAAAAAATGGACAGTAGAGTCAGTATTTAAAATCATCTTTTATTCTGGTTTAAAAAATAGATTATGTAATAATGCTTGAGTGAATTACTTTCTTTACAGAATTTGCATCCTGGAGCAGACAGTTTTACAGCAAAAGAAGAAAATGGCCATGATGTGAATTTTCCAGGAATAAAAACAACAGTTAAAGGTATTAATGGGATCCTGCAGGGGGGTTTATCGCAGGTATACATCTTTCACCTTCACTTTTTCAAAGGACTCAGCATTTCACTTCAGTGGTTCGTCACAGATAATTGCCCAGAAATTTAGTGCTTTTCAAGCAAGAGCACAATTAATCATTTGGCCCTGGAGAGACTCCCCACAGCAGCGAGCCGTGGACTTTCTGCTGACCCAAAAACAGCACCACACACTGTACTCAGCAAGCAGAAAAAAGACAACCGCTCTGCTGTAATATCAGCTCATGATCTTCTCTTCTGCCTCACCTAACCTTTACTCTTATCCTCTCTCTCCTTGACTCTGTCTCCCCCTCTTCTCTTCCCCCTCTTCCATCCCTCCAGTGGTTTCCAGTTTCCCTCTCTCACTGGGTAACAAACACGTGTGAGTAATGCTGCGATTGATTTTACAACAAGGACAGTTTCAAGGTAATACACTCACAATGTAACTGAATAGCTTCTACTGAGGGATACTGACCCCGCTGCAAATAACCCTGCAGGTTTTTTTACCCAGCAGCCACTGCATCAATCCATTAACCTTATGATGCTGTCACTTAGCTCTCAATAAAGATGGAGAACACTTATTGGCTCTTTCAGACAGCTGTGTTCGTTCCAGAGAGGGAGCGTTTGATTTAGTTCTCGTTGTAGTTAACTGGAGACTGTACGTGTAGAAAGTGAATATTGTAATGATGGATAAGGAGAAGGGAAACAGTGGAAGGTGCCAAATTTACTAATACCTCTTTAAATCAGT
This sequence comes from Thalassoma bifasciatum, assembly GCA_008086565.1. NCBI lineage: Eukaryota > Metazoa > Chordata > Actinopteri > Labriformes > Labridae > Thalassoma > Thalassoma bifasciatum. The sequence continues at coordinate 8,428 of RPOG01001443.1, read as the reverse complement.
TGCATAAATCCTTGTTATATATAACGTGTTGAATAATTCAATCTTTATTAAACAAATCCACTGAGAAAACAAATTATGTGCCAAAAACTTTATGAATATTGCAGCATGTTGAGCTATAAGGCTTTATTCGTCACGTTTTGTGGACTTTGCTTTTAGAAAATTTAATTTCAGGCTTTTGTTTTGAGAATTATCTGATTAAGGGTTGTGCCAACTTTGCAGACACAGACTCTGTTTTGCAGAGAATTAAGAAATGGTGCGTAAAGCTTCGCAGAAAAAAAAAACCCTGAGTTGATTAAGTGACTGACTGCGAATGCATAAAATTCCTGTCCAGATTAGTTGTTTTGGCTGAAATCCCAGGAATCTGTTAGGCAGCTGTTTGAGGGAGATAACCTGGATCTGTGCATCTTTGCAGCGTGTATGTTAATCACTGTCTTACAATTGGCTTTAGAAAGAGGAATAGAAGAAGAAGAATAAAAAAATCGTATTTTACAACAAAAAAAAGAAAATTTAAAAATGATTCTGCTGTTTAAAATTTTTGGCCAAAAGATGCACCATGGAAAATTAAGCCTCAATAATGTTGCAACCATATAGGAATAGTATAGTAAAGCATCAGTGGTATTTAACGTATCTTTTTGAAGGACGAGGCAGAAAAGACATTTCGAAAAAAGACACACAGCTCACATTTTTGCCACCTAAGAGGTCAGTTTATCATGTTTTAATCAGTCCAGAGGGCACTGGAGTGTTTTTGCCAAACAGAAGGGCACTGTAGCATAAGTTTTTGCTCCCAAGAAGACCCTTTAGCCCTCGATTTGGCTCCCAGCAAATGTTGTACCCATTGACTGTATATAGAATGGACAGCGTGCTTCCGCCTGTCACCGCTCTACAATTTTGAAGCCAAAAAAACACGTTTTTCTAGGCGCCATTGTGCAGCCAGAGTCTGCGCAGTAGAGAATTTCCGGTGGAGCCAAGTAAAAAAGAGAAATAAAAATATTTATTTCTTCTTCTTCAGAAGGTTTAGTCTCCTTTTGGCTCTTTCCCGAAGTTTCTTGTTTCCCCGATAAAAACTACTCACGAACGGCAGCTGTCAACTATCGTAAAACGAAACTTATATCGCGGTTTTTAACGTCCAATAACTAATGAGAAACTAACTTCTCAGGAAAAAAAACACCTGGACACCATGCAGCCAGATGACATCCTCATACCACCTTAGCGTAAAGATGAGAGAAACGTTTCTACCAGGTATCGTAATTTTTTTAAGTTTTCCCAGCTCATATCTGGAATACATAGGGAGGCGGGGCTTATGACCTATACTGCAGCCAGACACCAGGGGGCGGGGCATCTGCTGGAGGCTTCAGTTTGAGCCGAACGTCGTTACGTCCACTCATTATACAGTCTATTGTTATAACCCCCAAAAGAGCCCTGTAACACGAGTCTTGGCCCTCAGGATTGCACCTTGGTATGTGTTATGTCTTCCAAGAGGTCACTTTAGCACATTTTGGCACTAAGGGAGGCACTATGGCGCTCATTTTGGCTCTCAAGAGAAAACCTTAGTGTGCATTTTGATTCAAAGGGGGACACTTTGGCTCATGATTTGGCTCCCAAAAAGGCATTCAGTAAAGCATTTTGGTCCCTGAGGGAGCACAACTGTACACGTTCTTGCTCCAAAGAGGACACTTCAGCACATGTTTGGATTGTAACACTGAAAATAACAACATTTCTCCACATTTAGCCGTAAAACATCACTTTTTATTTAGATTTAGAGAAATATAAGTGAAATATATTCCTCAAAAATAATATAAAAGTGTTGAATGTTTTATCTAAATGTTAGATGTTAATGTTAAACTCCCGCCTGCCCGAAGCACCAAAACAAAGTTCGAGGAAGCGATCCAGCCAAGCGGGATTCGAGAATGTCAAACACGGCTGTTAGAAACAAAACGTACCAAGTGTTGTGATGGTTCTGTTAAAGATCCTGAGGCTGACACCTGAGAAGTAGGGCTTGAAAAACTCTGAATTGAGGCCAAAACGTCCCTTCCAATATTCTCCGCTAATTTGTTCGACATTCTCAATATCCCGCTTGGCTGAATCACTTCCTCAGATTTTCATTTTGGTGCTTCTGACAGGCGAGAATGTAAATTTACACATTAGCTAAATATTTAGAAATGGTACCTCTAAATTTAGAAATCTTGACTTCCTTTTGAGAAATATAAAAAATATTTAGATAACAGAGCAAAATATTTAGAAATCTAAGATAAATATTTAGTCAAAGCTACATATGAAGAAGTCTCAGCTAAATATTTAAAACCAGGGCATGTATTCATAACATTTAAACATAACATTTAACATTCAGAAAAAAAATTGAACATCTATAAATAATATTTGACAAATATATCTCACAAATATTCCTCTTAATCTGAATAAAAGTGATGTTTTAGGGCTAATGTGGAGAAATGTTGTTATTTGTAGTGTGTGCAACTTCTCAATTGGTGCCCCATATTTTAGATTCCCAGGAGAACACTTATGCCTGAATTTAGGTTCCCAGAAAGGCACTTTTCATACATTTTGACTCCCAAAAGGTCACATTAGTGTGTGTTTGGAGCCCTAGGAGGGCACTTTGGCATATATTTTAGCTATAAATAGAATAAGCACGTCCCAAAAATGCACCTCAGTACATTTTTTGGCTCTCAGAGAGAACTTGAGAGCATTTTGAGTATGAGGAGGGCACTTTATCCTGTTTTGGTTCCCAAAAAGTGCAGTTTGGCGTGCATTTTGTCTGCGAGGAGGATTTTTTTTAGCCCACCCCTCCCCCGTGTTCCCCCTCTCTGTGCACACCCCTGTATAGTATCAATCCTCCACTCAACTATATGAAATGATTTGCCAGGTTTCCTCTGTTTTAATTAAGTCAGCAAATGATTACGTAACCCATAAATGACAGGATTCTTAACAAAGAAAGTCAGTTTTTCAAGGACACATTAGTATTAATGTTTTTTTCCTCAACTAGTCGAAGTTTTTAAGCATTAAATTTTTCTATAGCATTTTGCTTGGCTCTCTCAGTTGCAGATAAAGTAGACACAGAGAGAAATTCTCCAAAGGAACTGGTTCAAAGATGATTAAAAGAAGCAGGAAAAGACTTAATCAAAGGCTGTGCGTTCGTCTGGGTGGGGCTCACCTGTCCTCAGTGTGCTCAAACACTCCTGACTGACAGGGTTGGGGTGGGGCCTTGACAGAGCATCAGCCAACACCTCCACGATGCATTTCATTACCTGCAAACACAGACGGAGCACAACATGACTCAAGAACCTTTTCCTCCTACAGTCTCATACTTGCCTGGAGCATGCTTCACAAGATGAAGAGAGTTTTTAAATTGCCTCTTTGGTGAGTCAGTGATGTTACAGTAAACTAAGATGCTACTACACTCGCTGTGAGTCAAGGATCTCGTGGTGTAATAAAGCTCTTCTCTGCTTGTTTGGGGCAAAATGAGAATAAATTTACACAGTTTAAGGATTAAAATTCATCTGCTTCTGCTTTGAAAGCAGCTCTAGTGCTTACTCAACCCTTAATTCAAAGACAGGGTCTCTTAGATGAGAGATCAAAATCATTTTAACTCCCATTGTGCCCTTAATTTTAAGCCAGCGCTGCATCCCTGATGATTTTTTCGCTCATTATTTGTTATGCCTGCCAGATCTTTGAGCATAAATAGTCCCATCGCACAGCTCTCATCACTCTTTTACGCATCACTCACATATCCCTTCTTTATTCCCATGTCCCCATACTCAAATCTATATCTCTATATCAAAATGGATCCACACTGTAAAAAAAAATACGTTGTTTTTAGGGCGAAAAACGTCATTTGTGGTTGCAAGGAAAGATTTGTAAAATACACACTGAAGAATTGTAAACATCTTTCGAAAACAACCTGTCACTTTTATAGTTTAAAAGTGTCATTATTATCAAAAAAATTACATTTTAAACCGGTAAAATCAACACTTATTTGCTTCATTTGCTCCAGTTACACTCTAAAAAGTATTACTACTCTTTTACTTTAATTGGTGAAAAATGTTAACACTTAAATTTTATTGAGCAACCACAGCGACCAGTTTTTCCTGTAAAAAAACCCCCACATGATTTTTGTTTTAATTGTATTGTTGATAGTTTTACAGTGAAGTACATATATAAAAACCTTCTCTTGTAAAAATTAAGGTTTGTGTTACATAAAAATTAGCATATTTATACTTTAAATTTCAATGTGCAAAACCCCAACGACTGCAGTTTTGCTCAAATAACGCCACAAAATTTAAGGTTTTCAGACATTTTTGACAATAGCGTTCTCTTCTAAAATGTTTGCCTCTTTATTTGTTTTTGCCTTCGATTGTTATCATTTTAACTTTTTTTTTTTTTACAGTCAGTGTCAAAGTTTTCTCCAGTTTCCTAATTGACCGCAATCCAATTTATTTGTTAGTTACTTTTTGACTGTTTTGCTGTATTTTTACTGACTTTTTGTTGTTGTTGTTGTTGTTTTTATAGTGCAGCAGTATAAAATCATGGGAGATGAGCCTCTCCATTGCCCCCAGAATGGGATTTATTGATTAGAGTAAGGTTGCAATGAGATTTTCTCTGATGGAGAGGGAAGTTGAGCGAGTTTAGGGCACAGATTAAGAAGAAAGAGTGGACAGACTAAGGAGAAGATTTATTAAAAAAAAAAAAAAAAAAAGCACTTTCCATGCATCACTTCAAACTGTTGGGGGGGGGGTATTAATAAGGTGTAATTAATACTAAAACTGTGTGTAATAATATATAATTTTTACCTGTACGTCCTCATTCTCCAGCTGACTTGGAGTCACTGGCAATGACAGAACTAAAAGAAAGAGAGAGAAAAAAAAGCATGAATCATTCATCAGGATCTATGTGCTGTATCTCTGTGTAATCCCCACAGCTCTAATGTTATTCTCTCTGTTACTAAAACACACACACACACACACACACACACACACACACACACACACACACACACACACACAGCCTCAGTAACAGGGGACCAAATGTGCCAAAGGTGCAGCTCAATCTAAAGACGTGTCGGTCTCTGTCCTTGGTGCTGAAACGATGCAGTTTCTCCTCTTCATGCAGATAAATCAGAGAAACCAACCTCTCTGTCATTCAAACCAACTTCTATCACATTCTGTCTTTCCTTACCGCAGTTGGACAGAAATGTCAGAATGAACAGTCCTCTCCCGATCATTTTGTTGGACACAAGGCGCATTGAGCTCTCCAGGAATAGAATTAACAAAAAAATAGCGAAGCTTTTCTCAGAAGGTTTCACTTTCAGCTCTTGAAATTAAAAGAAAAAAGAAAAGTCGGTGGGTTACGGATGCATTCTGAAGCAAACTTAGTCGCCTTTCAGTATTTCTGGAGAGCTAAATCTCCTGCTGCATCATCCTCTCCGGTCTCTTCACCGACACCTCGCTGCAACAGAGCGCGTTTTTATAGGAGGAGAGGAGCGAGGAAGTGACATCATCCAGAGACAAACGGAGACAAACCAGCAGCCTACCTGATCACCCAACCTCAGGGCGCGCGCAGGTTAACACCACCTGACCACTGAGGTCATAGCCTTACTCATACAATACTTCACTTCATCATTTCTTCATTCATGACACAAGCATCATCTTTATTTAGGCGCAAAATTCATGTTCAGCCTCACAAAGTTCAGGTTCACATAAAATTATAGGGTGACCATATTCTAAAAACACAAAAAGAAAAAAAAAAACACTTGGCTTCTCCTTTTCTATCTTAAGGGGAACATTTTTTTTATAATAGAAATATATATAATGTAGAGGAGCCGATTCTCACCATTTAAAAAGAATGAAAGAAAAAAAGAAAATCTGTCCTTTAAAATACTTTTTATTTTTGGCCAAGATGAAGTGAAATCTTAAAAAAAAAAAAATTAATAAAAAAAATTTAAAAAGTCAAATTGATGAGATTAAAAGACAAAATTTTACTTTTAGTCTGAAAAAGTTTTAATTTTCCCATAATTCTCACTTTATTATCTCACAATATTGACTTTATTATTTCAAAATGTAAACTTTCAACTCAGAATTTGATAGTCTCAAGACTTTGACCTATTATGTCAAAATACTGCCTTTTTAAATCTCAAAATTTTGACTTATAATAAAATTTTGATATCATTGTCCCAAGTTTTTGACTTTTCTCATAATTTTCTCTATTATCTCAAAGTTTTGACTTTTATCTTTCAAAAATTGATATTACTTTCTTAAGACTTTGGCTTGTAATCTCAAATTTTTGACTATTTATCTTACAATTCTGACTTGTGAGACAAATAGTCTTTTTTCTTTTTTTTCTCCAAATTTTGACAAAAATGTCAAGAGAACAAAACTTTGAGTCCTGACTTCAATCTTAGTGTCAGAACTCTGAGAAAAGATAATTCTGGGAAAAATTCCCCAGAATAATGTTTTTTTTCTGAACTTTGACTTTAATTTCATGAAGAAAAAAAAAACCCAGATATCTGACTTCAGTCTCAAATTTTCCTGGTAATTCTGACTAATCTCTCAGCACAACCAACTTTTTTCTAGCAATTCAGATCTTTTTTTTCTGAATTTCAACTTAAATGTCATAATTCTAAGAATTTATTCATTTATTTTTAGAATTCTTAAGAAATAAAAGACTATTTTCTGACTCTTTTTTCCAGAATTCTGACTGATTTTACTTGCAATTCTGCTTTTTTGCATTAAAATTTTGACTTAAACGTCAGATTTCTGAGAGGAAAAATGCAGATGAAATAAGAAGGGAAAAAGTCAGAATTCTCTGAATTAAGGATTTTTTTCTCTGACCTTAGACTTTCATTTTGAGATTCTGAGAAAACAGAGTTATGACTTTAATCAGTTTAGTGCACATTTGGTTTCTGAAGAGGTCACTTTATGGCACATAATACTTGGGAGCCAAAACACATGTAGCTGCCCCTTGCCTGGTTACCGCATGATAAACTGACCTCCTGGGTGGCAAAAACACAAGCTGTGTGTCCTTTTTATTTCGTTTTGTCCCTACACTTTAGAAAGTCTTTGCACACCAGAGCTTATCTGCATTTTAGGAGACGGATTATTTTTAATATTGCACAACAACATCAAAAACATGAACACAACATTTATGGATCTCAACACTATTTTCTGTCAGAATAATGTCCGGGATGCAGTTTTATCTGTTTAATATAAAAGAAAACACAGCTTTTGTAGTCTCCAATGAAACGCTCAAAAACCACATTGCACAACTCACATGTAATCATTGCATAAATGTTTGTGTATAAAGAGCCTCAGGGAACATGTACTGCTGTTTGTTTTCTTTACCTCCTAAGTGCTTTGGTCTGAGTGGACTGATCTTTCTGTGAGATATATTTCTCCTTTTGTTGCTGACGCATTCACAGATAAAGGCGAAGCTGTTTCTCAGGGCTGGTCCGACTGTTTGCTGTTATAAATGTCCCAGGCCTCTGTCCTCTGAGGTCCTGAAGATCTTTTGGTGCTTTTAGAGAGACAATGAAGAGCAATTTACGTCACATCTATAGTTGTCCTGCACAAACCAGACATGGCTTTGTTTAAACACGAAGAGGCTTTTCTTTGAATGTGGTTCTAATGAAAGCCGAGGGCTGCGAAGACTGATTAAAATTCACTGAACAACCAAGAGAAATGGAAGAAAATGAGGACACTGGAAATGTATACTTCGGCTCTTTTAGTGGGGAGTTAATTAAGTAAATATGAGTAATAAGAACGAAAAATATGTATATTCTCAAGTTTCAAGGCTTAAGTCATGGAAAGTGTTTTTCCACTGTGTCATAAACCTCTTTGTGTGTCACATACGACATGTTTACCTTAAAGCAAGTTCCTTTCTGCTCTTTACGACTCAACCGAACCATGCCAAGCAAATAGAAAATGTTTTTATGCCCATTCAGGAGCAAAATGAACATTTGAAGTAACCTGAGCTGCTCCTAATATAGCCTGCACCTGCCCGCGTGTTGTCCTCATTAAACAGAGAACATTCAAACTGAGCTGTTTACTTTAGACCCGTGGAGCACATGAATAAAACATCAGCTTCACTGTGTAATCATAAACTACTTTTGTTAAATGTGACTCATTTGTGTGCAGATAAACAACAAAGAATCCTCTGCTAAGCATCAAGTATCATGTCTAATATCTGTGTTCAGCTTTACTGCTGTTCCTCCAGCGCTCGGTGCATGATAATGAAGTTATTGAAGGACAGCGAAGTGAAAGTGGGACATCAGCAGCCTGGAGATCTGAAGAGCAGATGTGTGTCTAAAATGTCTGGTTTGAAAAGTCACAGTGGAAATAAGGATGGAAAAACACTTTTTCATCTTTAAATCATTGAGTGGATCAGCGCTCTCTCTCTCTCTTTGAAAAGTGGGGCCCCTCGG